>PVHX01005002.1:0-117788 GCA_004024805.1 Geosciurus inauris | reverse complement strand
CCAAGAATGTTCTGTAGTGCCAGTTTTCTTGCTGTGAATTCTTTTAATTTTTGTTTATCTTGGAAGGTTTTTATTTCATCTTCAAATCTAAAACTTAATTTTGCTGGATATAAGATTCTTGGTTGGCATCCGCTGTCTTTTAGCACTTGGTATATACTTTGCCATGATCTTCTTGCTCTCAGGGTCTGGGTTGAGAAGTCTGCAGTGATCCTAATTGACTTCCCCCTATATGTAATCTGATTCCTTTCTCTTGTGGCTTTTAAGATTCTCTCCTTATTCTGAGTGTTAGGCATTTTCATTATGATGTGCCTTAGTGTAGGTCTGTTGTGATTTTGAACATTTGGTGTCCTGTAAGCGTCTTGAATTTGATTATCCAATTCATTCTTCATATTTGGAAAGTTTTCTGATATTATTTCACTGAATAGATTGCTCATTCCTTTGGTTTGGAGTTCTATGCCTTCTTCTATCCCAATAATTCTTAAGTTTGGCCTTTTAATGTTATCCCAAAGCTCTTGGATGTTCTGTTCATGGCTTCTTACTGTCTTCACTGTGTGGTCAACTCTATTCTCAAGGTTAAATATTTAGTCTTCAGTATCTGAGGTTCTGTATTCCAAGTGGTCTAATCTGTTGGTGATACTTTCCATTGAGTTTTTAATTTGGTTTATTGTTTCTTTCATTTCAAGGATTTCTGTCTGGTTCCTTTTCAGATTCTCTATCTCTTTATTGAAGTGATCTTTTACCTCCTGTATTTTCCTATGTATCTCTTTATCAAAATGGTCTTTTGCTGACTGGGCTTTCTCTCTTATATCATTTTTTAAGTCACAGAGCATTTTAATTATGTACATCCTTAATTCTTGTTCTGTCATTTCTTCTGCTGTACTGACCATGGATTCTAGTAGTGTGTTATCTTGGTTTGTTTGAGTCACTTTCTCCCCTTGTTTTTTCATGGTGATTGCGTGTCTTTCCTTCTAGCTCTGCTGATCCAAGTTGTTACAGTTTTTACTCCTATACGGGTATAGTTTCCCTGCAGGGTTTCAATACCTCTCTTTTAAAGGGGAGACCAATATTGATTGATCTCAATATAAGCAATATATAGTTTCAAACCAAGTAGTTCCTAATAGCTCCCAAATACATTTACAGTTTAGTCACGATATACAACAATTATGGGTTCCTTTACAATCTATTATGTAAACAATAAGTTTGTACAAGGGTCTATAGTTTCTGTTGGTGGGCTAGGGAAACTTGAGGGTGGGGTGTAGGATAGATTGTTGGGGTAGTAGGAAGTGAGGATATGGTTATTAGATCTTAGAAAGCATGAAAAAGGAATCCAAGAGAAGTTGGCTATTACTAGAAAGAGTGACCAAGAGTTGGGGAAGACCAGTAAGGAGGAAGAAAAGGGAGTATAGCGAGGAGAGAAGATAGCAAGAAATATAAAACATACAAGTGGGAGTTACAAAACTATATAATACCACTCTAGTATACAGTTCAGAAATCCCAATCTACCATGTCCCACTGTATAGCAAATACTTGGTTTCACAACTGTTGGGGATTAGAGGGTAGGAAAAGAGTGAGAGAGAAAAGAGGGAAGGAAAAACAAAGAAAGGAAAGAAGAAAAGAGCAGTGAAATAAAACAAAAAGATTTTATTTATTAAATAAAACAAAAATAGAAATATTAGGAGAAAAAGATAAAGGGTAAAATAAAAAATAAGAATAAAAAAAGTAAAAAAAAAAGTCTCAATGTAAGTAAACAGGTATGGTTCCTTTCACCTCCAGTGGGTGGCGTTGTCCATTGCTTGCTGGGCTTTTCCCGCTGGTGTCCTGGGTTTGGGTTTCACAGCAGGGTGTAACTCTGGACCAGGCCGCTGGTGGAATTGCCGCCTTTTCACGGTGTTCTCTGTTGAGTTCAGTTTGTTCCTAGGTGCTGTCCCATGCCCCCTTGTGTAGAAGCAGGGCCTGACGGGGCGGGCCTTCGGCTGGGGCTCTGAGCTGCCGGCAGTGGAGATCTGCCGCCATTTGCTGCGGAAGTCACGCTGCTTGTGACAATCGCTGCTTGTGGCAATCGCTGCTGCCTGGTGGCCCTGCGTACATGCGCAAGTGAAATTCCTGCAGGGACACAGCTGTAGGATGATGTCCAGAAGCTGGCTGGGAGATGGTATTTCTACAACTTCAATCTCCGGTTCTGGAGAGACTGACCGCGGTGTCCGTCTAGGTCGCCATCTTGTAGGAAAAGCCTTTTAAATCAAGGTGCATTTGTTATGCAGATTCAAGTCAGAGCCTTCTCTAGTGATCTTGAGTTGCAGTTCTCTTCATGGTACAAGCATAGCTCATTTTATTGTGCTTTGCTTTATTGTGCTTCAAAACAAACACAGATGTTGTGCTTTTTCCAAGTGAAGGTTTTGCCACACTACCTGGAGCAAGTCTATTGGCACCGTTTTCCCAACAATACGTGCTCACTTTGTGTCTGTCACATTTGGGTATTTCTTACAATATATCAATTTTTTTTTATTCTTGTATCAGCTACGGTGGTCTGTGGTCTGTGATCTTTGATATTCTGTAATTGTTCTGGGGTGGCATGCATGGTGTCCCTGTAAGACCATGAACTTATGGATAAATGTGTGTTCTGACTGCTCCTGCGCTTGGCAGTTCCTGGGTCTCTCTCTCTCCTCAGCCTCCCTATTCCTTGAGACACAATATTGAAATTTTCCAGTTAATGACCCTAAAGTGTCCTCTAAACATGCAAGTGAAGAGAAGTACAAATGTTTATCACTTCAAATTAAAAGCTAGAAATAATTTAGGTTAGACAGGAATACATGTTGAAAGTCAAGATAGGCTGAAAGCTAGACCTATTTTGCCAATAAATTGGCCCAAAACAGCCTTGTTGCTGTTATGGAGAAAGCTCAATGGTCTGGACAGAAGATCAAACCAGCCACAACATTCCTTTAAGCCAAAGCCTAATCCTGAGCAAGACCCCAACTCTCTTTAATTTTGTAAAACTAAAAGATCGGGGCATGGTAGCACACGCCTGTAATCCCAGGGGCTTGGAAAGCTGAGACAGGAGGATCGCAAGTTCACAGCCATCCTTAGCAACTTGGCAAGGCCCCAGGCAACTAAGTGAGAACCTGTCTCTAAATAAAATAGAAAAAAGGGCTGGGGATGTGGCTCAGTGGTGAAGCACCAATCCGTGGTACCAAGAAAAAAAGAAAGGGCCAAAATATATAAAGAAGCTATAGAAGAAAGGTTTAAAGCTAGCAAGGTTCATGAGATTTAAGGTAAGAAACTGTCTCCCTAACCTGAAAGTGTAAGGTGATGCAGGAAGCATTGATGTAGAAGCTGCAGCCAGTATCCAGAAGATATAGATGAAATAATGGACGAAGGTGGCTACACTAGACAACAGATTTTCTAGGTAGATGAAACAGCCTTAAATTGTAAGATGATGCATCTAGAACTTTAACAGCCAGAGAGAGTAAGTCAATGCCTCCAAAATTTGAGGCTGACTCTTGTTAGGGGCTAATGCTACTGGTGACTTTAAGTTGAAGCCAATGCTCATTTAACATTTAATATTCTGAAAGTCCTAGGGGCCTTAAGAATTCCACTAAACCTACTCTGCCCTGTGCTCTCTAAGTGGGACGACAGAGCCTGGAAGACAGCACATCCATTTATAGTATTACTGAATACTTTAAGCCCATGTTTGAGAACTACTGCTAGAAATAAACAATGTCTATCAAAATATTACTGTTCATTGACAATGTGTCTGGTCACCCAAGAACTTTAATGGAGATGTAAAACACGATTAATGTTTCCCTGCTTGCTAACAATATCCATTCTTCAGCCCATGGACCAGCGAGTGATTTCAACTTTCAAGTCGTATTATTTAAGAAATATATTTTCTAAGACTTTAGCTTCTGTACACAGTGATACCTTTGATGGGTCTGGAGAAGGTCAAGTTATAACCTTCTGAAAAGGATTTGTCATTTTATAAGCTGTTCTTGATTCATGGGAAGGAGTCAAAATACCATTAATATGAATGTGGAAGAAGTTGATTCCAACCTTCATAGATGACTCTGAGAGGTCTAAAACTTCAGTGGAAGAAGTACCTGCAGATGTGGTAGAGATAGTGAGAGAACTGGAATTAGAAGTGGAGCCTGAAGATGTGACTGAATTACCACAATCTCATTATAAAACTTTAACCATTGAGGACTTACTTCTTACCGGATAAGCAAAATAAAAGGTATATATTTTTAGATAGAATTAACTCCTGGGGAAGACACTGTGACCATTGTTGAGCTTGTCACTGGAGAAGTGTGTGAGGAAGTCCCAGCGAAGGAGAATTTAGCTCAGGATGATGGAGTCCATGATGGAAAATTATTCCAGCATGCATTAGAAATTGAGGCACAGAGTTATTTAGGAAAGCAAGGAGTATACATTCAAGGAAGAATGCAAGCTATCTCAAGAATGAGAAGCAATGCTTTGGTCTGAGTCTAATATTTATGGTGGGACAGTAGCTATTGAGCTGAACTAGAGGTGAAGTCAGGATGGATTCACACAATTTCAGGCCAGTTTTCCTTGTGCTTGGACAATGTCCCCACATCATGCTACTTTCTGCAGGCAAGGGCCAGGGCAGGATGTGACCCAGGTTCCTTGGGAGTTGTTTGTTTTGCATTCTAGTGGTTCACAAGTGTTTTCTTCATTTCAAGGATTCGTGGGCTCTTTTCTTGAGAATTGGAGTATTTTTCCACCTCTATATCTCCATAGTCCTATCTCAAAATGACAACAAAGGATTTAGAATGTTACATAAACTCAGTGGCAGGGTTTGGGGAGGACTGACTCCAATTTTGAAATGTTCTAGTGTAGGTAAAATGCTGTCAAATAACACTGCATGCTACACAGAAATCTGTAGCAACATTGATCCATGTTGCAAACTTCCTTGCTATCTTAAGAAATTGCCACACCCACCCCAGCCTTCAGCAACCGCACCCTGATCAGTCAGCAGCCATCAATATGGAGGCAGGACCCTCCACTAGCAAAAAAGATTATGACTCATTGAAGGCTCAGATAATGGTTAGCATTTGTGTTGTATGTGTATGTGTGTCTGTGTGTGTGTGGTACTGGAGAAACAATTCAGGGGTGATTTACCATGAGCTACAACCCTATCCCTTTTTATTTTTTATTTTGGGACAGGGTCTTGCTAAATTGCTGAGGCTAGCCTCAAATTTGCAATCCTCCTGCCTCAGTCTCCCAAGTGACCGGGATTACAAGCATGTGCTACTACACCTGGTGATCGCAGGATTTTTAAGTGATAATCTTTATTAAAATACACACACACACACATATATATACATATATATATACTGTTTGGTACTGGGGATTGAACTTAGGGGTACTCTACCACTGAGCCACATCCCAAGCCTATTTTGTGTTTTATGTAGAGACAGAGTCTCACTGAGTTGCTTAGCGCCTTGCCATTGCTGGGGCTGACTTTGAACTCATAATTCTCCTGCCTCAGCCTCCCAAAGTGCTGGGTTTACAGGCATGCACCACCATGCCTGGCTTGCACCCTTTATGTAGTATAAAAATAACTTTAATATGCCCCTAGGAAATTGAAAAAAATTGTGTAATTCATTTCATTGTGATATTTGCTCTATTGCAGTGGTCTGGAACTGAATCCACAATATCTCTGAGGCATGCCTATACAGAGAAGAGGACACCCTTACAAATGTAGGGTGTAGATATAAATTGTTCTTACAAAAGGGCACTTCTATTTCTTCTTTTTTCTGAACCTCTCCTTGTTCTGCAGTTTCTCAAAATAATCAGCTCAAAGTAATACAAATATATTCCTGAGGTAGAACTCCTTGCTTCTTAAGGTTGTTGTGTGTCCTGTGAATCATCTAGCAACCCTTAAATGTCCTTAGGGGACTGCTAAAAATAGATGAGACCTAGGCGGAGGAGTTTGCCATATGATATCACTGAGTGGGGTGAGGCAAGGAAACCCTGTTTCTGGAGACTTAAGGTGAGATGGGGAACAACTGGGTTTAGTGACCAGATTTCCTAGGGATGTGCAGCAACCAGCAAAGGGGTGAGGTAGAGGGAATCATGAGGGCCATTCTAACCAAGCCAAGAGAACAAACCAGGAGTTCCTCACATGTAGGCAATGGCAGCGAACACCAGCAAGATGTGCAGTTGAACAGACCCACCCCACCTTGATGGGCACCAACCTGTCACACCCAAGATAGGATGGGTGGCCTGCCCATGGAAACAAAATAAAGACAAGTATCACACCCGCCCCATCCCCAAAGTCCCAGTGCCACTAAGATGCAAACCTTCCTTCACATCGAGATGCCATCTTGTGGAGAGAGAGGGTAAGGAAAAATCCAGCTCCAATTGGGAGATTTTTTTTTCCATTGATAGAATACTCAGCCAACATAAAATATTTTAACTCAAATACACAATGGATTAGAAAAGTTAAGATGTTTTTCCTCATTTCCCCCGTATGGTCTGCTTCCCAGTGGGATGGGTGCTCATGAGGATTTGATTTATAGAAAATAAACAAAGCTACTCGTTCCTCCTACATTTGAGTTTTAAGTTTGTGTTCAATTTGCAACTTTGTTCCTCACATATTCCTAAAAAAATGAACATGTTTTCTATGGAGAAGAATTCTGTAGCTCCCCTAGGATGCTGAAACAGCTGCAATTAATTTTTAAAGCAAGAATTTTACATATATATATATCTCCTCCAAATTTTTCCTTTCTCTCATGCTTTATTTAGAAAGACCCAGAACTGAGAAAACACAAACTTTATTAAGCAACTTCTGGCATCTACCCTTTGAAGAACTTGCCTCTCAGTAGGCACTTGTCTCTCTAGTCACCTTTCCATGTGGTTTGCTGCTTGTCTGCAGGAGGCTGTCAGAAGCTCTGGCTGCCCACGCTGAGCAGAGTGGCCCAGCTGTGTTGGGACCACATCCCAGCTGCCCCTATTCTGTGATCTTATCCAGGTTCCCATCTGTCTCAGTCTCAGGTAACTGTCCTGCTGAATTAAAAAAAAAAAAAAAGTTACGTTCCTCTTCCTTACTTCAATAGAGAGGAAGTTGGAATTTTTCAAGAGATATTTCTAGTAAAGAACTCAGAGATAATAAAAAACATCAAAGTATAAAAACAAGTATTTTTGAAACTAGGATTTATGATCATAAAGGAGGGGGTGGGGGTGCAAGGTAGCCTCAGCAGAGATTGCCTCAGGTGCAAAGCTTTTAGGGCATTCAGCCATGATTTTCTTTTCCTCTTCTTCATCCCGCTAGGGAACTCTTGTCCCAGATTTAGAAATATCCCTTCCTCCTTTAGTGTTTTTCAACTAGTGGACACTCAGGCTGTCTGGCCCCAGGAGACATTTGGCAGTGTCAGGAGGCACTTTAGGTTGTCACATCCTCCAATGCACAGGAAAGACCCCACAACCAAAAATTGTGCTGCCTAAAATGTCAGTTCTACCAAGGTTGAGAACTCCTGCTTTAAGAAACAGCATGTGGACTAACCCCATTTCAAGAATCAGATCCAGGGCTGGGGAGATAGCTCAGCAGTAAGGTGCAGCCCACAGAAGGCCCTGGGTTCCATCTCTAGCACAGCTCCCTACAAAATAAACAAATAAATAAATAATTCATATCAAATACAACAGTTGACTGCTATGGTCAAAAGATAAGTTGATTCTTTCTGGGAAAGAGAAATAATCAGTATTCTGTATTAATTAGTCAATCTGTTCATTCACATTCAAATATTTATTGGTGTCTACCATGTCCGTGGCACTGCTAAGCAATGAGCAAGGCAGATAGCCTCTGCCTTTACAGAGCTTAAAGACAGGGGCAAAAGAAAACCATTAAACATAAAACTTACACAAATGTATTATTTAGTTATATATATTATTTAGTTATATATATTATAACAAATACACAAATGTATTATTTAGTTATATTGTGTTAAATATAATAAACAAAATTATGGGCTCATATAAGAATGTATGGTGAAGGAAAAGCTAGCTCCTCCAAAATCAAAAGAACTTCATAATTTCTAAACAATTAAAACTCCACTAAAAAAATCTTTAGTGTTTTGATCTGTTGAATCTTCATCTTAATGGTTTCAATGACATCATCTCTTTAGCCTTAGTTTTCTGAAGAACTGTAACTCCTTTTTTATTCCAAATGCCCATTTGACTCTTTTCCAGGGCAATAGCCTATTGAAATTTGTTTGCTGTACAGTATAGTCTTCCCTTCCCTGGGGATGCCAGAGTGATCCTGGGAAGCAATGGGGATTGGAGGGAAATGGGGGAGTTTTCCAAGATCAGAGTTTAGAGTGAAGTGTGATAGCTGCAAGTGGAAGGAAAAAGCTAGATTGTTCAGGTGGGCCCTAAAGCCCATCACAAAGTATATTAAAAGGGGTGGCAGAGGGAGATTTGAAGAAAAGAAAGGAAGGCGGATAGAGGAGGAGGAGGTAATGTGACCAGGCAGAAATTGGAGGGATGTGGCCACAAGTCAAGGAACACAGACAATCACCAAAGGGGCAGGGCAAAGAACAGGCTCTCCCCTAGAGCACCCAGGGGGAGCTCAGCCTGTGCCCCATGGGATTCCAGCCCTGAGATAGTCATTCCAAATTTCTGGCGGCCATAACTAGAAGGGAACATATTTCTGTCCTTTTCAATCACCAAGTTAGGAAATTTATGTATTTTCTTGGCCTTCTATGTATTTATTAATTCAATCTAAGATGGATACATATCTCAACACATTTTAAATGTAGTATTAATTGTGTCCTAATGAATAGCTCTCTCTTAGAGCTTTAGACCTGTGTTTACAAGAGCCTCAACCTACTGGTGAGTCTGACTCACCAGTTTGTTCATTTGTTTGTTTGTTTCTTTATGTTGTTGTTTTGCACCACTGGGGATTGAACACAGGGTCTTGCACAAGCACTCAACCACTGAGCTACACCCCCAGCCCATTTTTAAATTTTATTTTGAGACAAGGTCTCACTAATCTGCCCAAGTTAGCCATGAACTTGCTATCCTCCTGCCTCAGCCTCCTGAGTCACTGGGATTACAGGCGTGCACCACCACGTCTGCCTATTAGGTAATGAATCAGATGACAGAGGAGAGGTGAACAGTGTACATCACAGCCTGACTATATTTCTCAGAACTGTGGAGAAGGTTCTAGCTTCCTTTTCACTTCAACCCCAAAGACTTCCTCCTGATCTGAGTAAATCTTCTCTTACCTGAACACTCTTGTATTTTAAAGGTCCACCGTCCTATACCGAGTATCTGATTTAGAATTAGTAGTACAAAAATTCTATTTCCTTTGTTCCTGTTTTGCATCCTTTACCCTCAATTTGTATTCTCTACCTCTGAATAATCTTTTTTTTTTTTTGAAGAAAGGATCTATATGTGTCTCTCTCCCCTCCCCCTCTGCTTGTTCTTGATCTTAAGAGTTACTTAGAACAAGCAGCCTCTTTTTTCTCTTCTTGTTATTTCCTTCACTCAGCTGTGTGGAGCTGCGAGGCTGCTTGCCTGTGTTTGAAGCCACCCACACACTTCGAATCACACTCCCAGTCGCTGACAACTCAACACAGCCCGATGCCAGTCACAAATGCTTCCCTCTTGAGTTCCACAAATCCACTATGAAAACGAGGCCGTGGGATGTAAGAAGAAAAGAAAATGATGTTTCGTGACTGAAATTTTTAAAATCTGAGAAATAGGAAATAAAGTAGGTTAGATGATTATTTTAAAATAATCATTGGTGACAACAGGAACTCAAAGCAAATTCATATCAGAGAATCTGAAAAATCAAAACAAGCCATGCGAGGTCCTTTTATGTAAGTACCCCCTAGTGCTTCAGGGAGAAATGATAGAGAGGACTCTGGAAGGACTGCCAAGCGACAGGCACAGGATCCCAGGTGAGAACACTGCACTGCAAGGCTATAACTTCATCAGAAATATATACTTGGTCTCTGCCCCCAGTTCCAACTCAGAGCCCGTAAAACCCTATATTTCCTGAGTGATAGAGATGCTAGGAGCATCTTTTATTCTGATATTTGGTCTCTGCCTCTGGTCCTGACAATAGCTGTTAAGCCCTTTGGAAATTTCTGGGTGATAAGAGTGTTTTTGGCTCTAATGAGGTGACTCTTGGTGGGCTCCTGGATAGCTTCAGGATGCAGGCTGGTCACCAGAAAGCCCAAGCCATAATTTAAAGTTTGGAATTCCCCCCTCCCTATCCTTCAGAGTCGAGATAGACAGGAAGTAAGAGGCAGTCTTGTGGGATGGCACTCTTAATCTATGGGTCTGCACTAACTGGGTAGTTAGTATCTTAACTGAATTTTAGGACATACATCTGGTATCCAGAGAAAGTTGGTTGGTGTCAAGAAAAACCCCACATTGTTGTTATCAGACATATTGAGTGTATAAAAGAGTTTTTCTTTAAAAGATCAACAAACTTTGTCCCATGGGTCAATTCTGACCCACCACCTTCTTTTGTAAATAAAATTTTATTGGAAAACAGTCACATCTATTCATTTCCATATAGTTTATGGCTATTTTTGCATTACAGTAGCAGAACTGAGTAGTTGTGGTAGAGACACAGCACACAAAACAACCTAAAGTATTTACTATTCTTCAGAAGCATGCTGACCCTATTATGTTGAAACTGTAGCAACAATATTAGGTGCAAAAAGTGAACTCCAGAGGTGGGAAAATATCAAGGAACACCAAGCATACTGGTGTTGCTAGATTTCTAGGGCTGCCATAACAGATGATCACAAATGGAGCAGCTTAAGACAACAGAACTTTGATACTTTGTTTACACTTTGAGAGATGAGAAGTCCATAATTTAGGCATCAGCAGGGCTGGTTCTTTCTGGAGCTTCTAAGGGATAAACAGTTCTTGCCTCTCTCCTAGGTTTTGAAGGCTGCCAGTGATCCTTGCAATTCCTTATGGACACATCAGCTCAGTCTCTGCCTCCATCTTCACATGAGAGTCTGCTTTGTCTCTCTGTGTCTTCTGCATTGCTGTCTTTATAAGGACCCATCATTGAATTTAGGGCCCTCCCTAAATTTAGTGATTAGCACTAAATCCAAGATGAGCTGCTCTGAGAGCTGTAACTACCTACACAATTTAACTTACTGCACCAAGAAAGAAAAATATTTGCCACCTTGGGGGAAAAGCAGACAGCTCAAGGGACTTGAAGAGACATTGTTATGAATGTCACTCATCCACTCTTTTTTTTTTTTTTGGCACCAGGGATTGAATTCAGGGGCACTCAACCACTGAGCCATATACCCAGCCCTATTTTGTGTTTTATGTAGAGACAGGGTCTCACTGAGTTGCTTAGCACCTCGCCATTGCTGAGGCTGGCTTTGAACTTGAAATTCTCCCGTCTCAGCCTCCCAAAGAGCTGGGATTATAGGCTTGCGCCTGGCTTGTCACCCACCCACTCTTAAATGTGGCCCTAGAGACAGTAATTCCAAAAATATTTGCCTGATTTTTATGTACCATTTTTACATTTTAAGGAACACATTTTTAAATCCACAGATAACCCTCTAAATTTTAATCTTATATTTCATTTTTTACTTTTTTTCCTCATTTCCTTTTGTCTCCTTCACAGTTTTATGGTCTGCATGCATTAAGCCTAGGGGATTTCAGATGTCATAGACCTAAAAGCAGCCAAGTGGACAAATGACTCACAGTAAGAATGGGAGAAACTTAGGGCTGGGGTTATGGTGCAGTGGTAGCGTGATTGCCTAGCATGCATGAGGCACTGGGTTCCATCCTCAGCACCACATAAAAATAAAATAAAGATATTCTGTCTACCTACAACTAAAAAAATAAAATATTTTAAAAAAAAGAATGAGAGAAACTCAACCCAAAAAAGTGGTTCCTGCAGCCTCCCTTGGTGACAGAGATGAGGAAAGTATCATATTGCAGAGCTGTCAGCAGCACAGAGGGAATCCAGTGAAACCCTTTCAAGTCTGCACAAACCTCTTTCATCAGGACAGTTTTTTAATTTTTTCATTAGCAACTTGAGATCAAGGAGGTGTTCCTGCCCTCCGTATGGCTCATCTTGTCCTTCATTCCATTTTCATCCCAGATTCCAGACTACTAATATTGTGCAGACAAAATGTAGGGAGGATTCCTGCTTCTCCCCCCCTACCAGTATGTACCACTGTGACCAGAATTCATGAGCAAGGAGGGAAAGAATCTGCAGTCGAGTTGGCACTCTTGGAGAAATGGCTGAGTGGAAGTGACAGTCCCCTTTAGGGATTGTCCTTGATTGGCAGTAAATCCAACCTAGAGAGAAGAAGTCAGGGAAATCAGAACTCTGATTCTCCCAAGAACCACATCCTTGAGGATGTGTTAATGGAGCCCCAGGCATAAGAGAGGCACGGCAGCCTCAGCGGTGCCAAATCAGAAATGCCTCATGTTAATCTCTCGATTGCAAACACCTAGAGTAGGTCCTAGAGTAGGACTTGTTGTCCTGTGTGTACTTTTTGTCCGTGAGCTCCAGAATCTGGGACAAATCAAGGCTCTGAGATCTTAAGATTTAGATATTTTCTAAAGATTCACACCGAAAGTACACTGTTTCTTCATACTTTCTTCATGCATGACAAAGTTTCCTGCATTTATTAAGTGTGACTTGCATTTCTTAAGCTGCCCAAGCCTAAGTCAAAAAGATGTCGATAACCCAAAATAATAAGTGTTTTGGTAGACAGAATAATATCCTCCCCACAAAATGTCCACGTCCTAATCCCTGGAATCTGTGAATATGTTACCTTAATGGCAAAAAGGTCTTTGCAGATCTGATTAAGTTAAGCATCTTGAGCTAAAGATCTTATTCTTGGTTATCAGGCTAAGCCCAATGTAATCACAAGGGTCCTTATGCTAGGGAGGCAGGAGGCCAGGGGAAATGAAAACAGATATCAGAGTGATGTGGCCATGAACCAAGGAATGTGGACAGTCTCTAGACACTGTAAAGAGGAGCTCCTGGTGTTAGCTGCATGAAAGCCATTTTGTACTTCTGACTTTCAGAACTGTAAGATAATATATTTCATTGTTAAAAAAAAGATATCCATAACCAAGACTGTATTCTGTATTTTTTATTAGTGCATTATAGCTTTACATAATGGTGGGATTTGTTGTTACATATTCACATGTGCACAATATAACAATATAAAATGGGCAATATCATTCCCTAAGATTGTTTTTTAGGTAGAATTTTTTGAATGTACCGACCTGCTCTTCTAGATCTGTGATTCCTCTCAAATTTATTTGATGGAGTTTTAGGATATTGTTATTTATAGGCTTAAGAGAAAAAAATGAAAAAAAAAACCAACCTGTGTTTATATCTCAGTGTCACTATTACTATCTAAATAACTAGTTGACTTCTCTTAGCCTCCATTTCTTCATATATAAAGTAGAGTTAAAAATAGACATACTTTGCAGTACAGTTAACATAGCAGGCCAAGACTAGTATTTTGTAAAAGGCCTGATTGTAGGGTTAGCTCTCAATTAGTATCTAGGAAACTAAATTTTGTGGAGGGTTCCTATTGTTCTCTAAATGATACAAGAAGTTCATTATGCCTAAATGGTAAAACAGGGTAATTTATGCTGAGCTTCTACTTTCATTCTGGGGGTCTGAAATTTTGATAGATGCTAGATAGAATGTCTACCTGACTGGTACCTGAAAAATCCCTGGGCACTGAATCCCTAATGAGTGTTTCTGGTGAGCATTTCACATGTGTTGTCCCAAGTTGCCAGAGGAATTCAGCTCACTGTGTGTGCCTGGGAGCTTGACCCCAGTTTTGTCCAGGTTTTGCCCGCATGCCTGTTCTTTTTCCTTACTTTGAGTTGCATTCTTTACTCTAATAAATCTTAGCCTTGTATAAGACTATCTCCTAAAACCTGTGTGTCTGCCTTGTGAATCATTGAAATAAAGGAGCTTGTTTGAGGACTCCTGACACCACTATTTGGTAAGGTTCTTGTAAGGATTAAATGAAGTGGTATATGAGTGAACAGAGTGCCTGCCACATGTAAGAGCTCAATGAGCATTGTTCTCATTCATTCAACATATGTTGAAAACCAACTATGCATTGCTCACTGCTCTCTACAGAGTCTCCAACAATAACCAGAAAAAAAATAACCTTGCCATCATGAAGGATTGTGAGGCAGTCCTAAAGAAGGAATAAAGAAGACAGTATACATGAAGGATTTCATTTACTGAGAGAGAAAAATTAATAAACAAATCAAATAAATAAAATATATAGAATGTTTCAAGGAGATGAATGATGTGGATAAATATAAAGAATGAAGGGGAACACAAAAAGTATCTGTTTGAGGGTTTTGCAGTTTTGAGCAGGGTAATCAGGAAAGATCTCACAGAAGAGGTGATTCTTGGGCAAATATCTGAAGGAAATAATGAAGAGGCTGCACCACATTGACATCTAAAAGGAACATGATCTAGCAGAGGGTACAGTAATTGCAAAGGTCCTGGAGCTAGAATATACCTAGTATGTTTGAAGAACATTAAAGAGGCCAGTGTAGCTGAAGCAGAGTAGGTCAAAGGAAAGAGATTGGAGTTCAAAGGGGTAAGGCAGAGAGTTGGGGGATAATCTTCAATAGGACTTTGAAGACTATCATAGTAACTCGGAAATCATTCATGATGGTACCTTTCCTTCAGAGTGAGTAGGAATTCATTGGAATATTTTGAGTAGAGGAGTGTCTTGGTTTGAAAGGGTTTTGATGAGACCACACTGCCTGCTGTTGGAGAATAAAATACAGTGGGATGAGGGTGGAAGCAGGGAGACCAATTAAGAGGTTACCCCAGCAATTCACTGAGATGGTGATGACTTCATTACAGATGGTCCAGTGTGACAGCAGAATATGGAGAAGTGGTCAAACTCTGAATATGTTTTAAAGGGAATTTAATAGGATGTCATGAATACAGGGTGCAAGAGACAGAACAGGATGAGTCTACGGTGTTGCTCTGAGGGGCATCGTCCCTTGCATTTCATCTGCTGTCTGCTCTCTCTTTTTCAGCGGCTTGCTGTGTGATGTCTCCTCTCTTTGATGCCTCCACCAAAGGATCATGGATAGCTACACTGCTCCTGGCCTCCCTCAGTGTCTGCAGAGGTGCAAGATGTCAAGGGCTTGGATGTGTGAGCTAAAGGTACTACCTCCTGTTACAACCAAAGCAATAGACACTGAAGGAGCATGCTGACCTCTGCTCCAAAGCTCTCTACTCAATGCTATGGTTTTTTTTGTTGTTGTTGTTGTTGATTTTCTCTTGCTCTAGAATTCTGGTAAAAATCTAAAGTCAAATCTAAGTAAACTCAAAATCATTCCTCTTCTCTGACTTGTCCATTGGCTTTAAATCCAACTTCTCTTCCTCTTTCTCAGCTTATGATGAGTTCTTTCCTACCTAGGAAGTGTCAGGGTTATGTATAAAATTCGACCTCCCCAGGCTTCCAGATGTGCCTGAATCCTGAGATAATGAAGGAGGATGGGGAGGAGGAGACCTATTAGGGATGGTCTGGAATCTACTTTATCAGCACTAATTATCCCAACTCACTCCTGTGATAGGAAACAGCTGCATTGCTTTATAGCCACACCAAGGGAAATATTTTAGCCACTGAACTTTTAGTGGCAAAACATTGGACTAAAGAAGACAGTACATAATGTTGATTTTCTTCCAGTACTTTTTGAATGACAAAAATAAATCATATCTAGAATTGTGTTTCTTCTCATTTTTAACACACGTTATGGTGTTAGGTGAGTGAAATTGTATAAATATAGCTCTTCCTCTTGGGATTGTGAGAACTTTCTGGAGCAATTATTTAGAAACCATTTCCACCTGTGGTGAGTTAGAAATAGCAGCTAAAGCCCCATGCACTGAAGGACTCCAGAGCAAGAATAAATGAAAGAACCTATAAATGTCTCTTTGTCCTTGTTCTGATGAACTATGGATTATGACATATCATATACAAGGCATAATGACAGTGGAACAAGACTGGTTTCTATCAAGCAGACCAAAAATCAGGGTTGTTTAAACAAACATCTATTCAATTTGTAGAAATATCACTCTGCCCAGCTTCAGGACAGTACCTAGTCAAAGAAATTTTGAAATAATTCAAGTTGTTGTTGTTTGTCCTCCTCTTCCTCCTTTTTCTCCTTCTCTCCTCCTCTCCTCTCCTCTCTTTCTTCTTACTTTTTTTCCCTCAGTGCTCTACCACTGAGCCACACTCCAGCCCTTTTTATTTTTTTATTTTGAGACAAGGTCTCTCTAAATTTGCTGAGGCTGGCCTCAAACTTGTAATCCTCCTGCCTGAGGCTACTGAGTTGCTGGGATTACAGACATGCACCCCCAAACTGACTAGAATTCAAGCTTTTTTTTAACATAATTTTCCTGAATACTTTGAAGGAGAAACCAAGATGGCAGAGGGAGATATTCACACACTGCAGCAGCTACTGCTTCACATCAAACGCCCAGGAAAACTCCTCCCTAAGCTATTGTTTCTCTTCTCTCTCCTCTTTATCTCCCTGTTCATCAAAAAGGCCCAGGGCTTACTTGGTCTAGGAAGTCAAACAGATGGTGTTAGAATCCTCTGGCACATGGGGAAAAGGGAAATGATAAGGAACTGCCACACATTATTCTTTTTCTTTGGCAAGGTATCTGAATTAGTGTTGTCTGTTTCGAAACATTTACCTTGAGAGACTCTACCGTTTATCAGAAACACCCAAAGATATGGAGATATTAAAAAACAAATACCCATTGCATCCCTTTGTGGTCATTCTATGAAAACATAGCCCCAACCTGGCACCTCTGTGACTTTTAGGATTTTCATCTTTAATTGTTACAGCCTCCAATGTTCTGAGTGGAAAGAGAACTGACAGGTTGGCACCCATCAGCGGGCACTGGTAATACAGGAGATGGGAACTTCTGATTTGATGATAGTAGCAAAGAATCTGAGTCAAGTGCATGTGACATACACAGACAAGGCTTTAACTGGGGCTTCAACTGAAGAGAGATAGCACTGATGGAGAGGAACCAGGCTACTCCTCAAAGGGAGATGTAAGCTTTTATTGATTTTATGGGGTGGACTAACGTCCAGTAACTTTTCACTGGCCAGGGGCACAGTTTCAAAAGATCTTTTCTTGTGTTTTGTTTTTTTTTCTTGTGCAAACATGTTGGCCTTGAGGATTAGGTAGTGTATCCTGGAAACTGATGAATACATCATTCTACCCAAACATCTTGACCTTGTGGTGAGGTTGGGCTGTAGCTGCCGAGAGAGCACGAGGATGGGGGTGGAAGGAGTTTGTCTTCTGTCCTTTGGTGGTCGTTCCCAATAGTCTCATTCTCTCCATTAGTTTATTCCTGGATATGTTGTGGTAAAGGCATCCTGGCCTTTGGGATGCACTTGGTCTTTCTGGCCAATAAGATAGTTTGGGAGAGTGACAGGATAGGAAATTACACATGCCATTCTTTAAGTGCATAACATGTCATGAGTTAAGGCCTCGGGAGTACCCCTGCCCTTTGTCCCTATGGTGGTCCTTGACTGACTCACTAGGGCCATTCTGTAGGACTCTAGTGATGATCAGCAGTACCTGGGGATTCATGAGTATGGGCATAGGTAGGCACAGGGCGAGGGTAAAAGAGGAAAGAAGAAAAGGAAAAAAAAAAGGAGAAGAATGAAACCAAGAGAGTGAAAAGAAGGCAAGATAGAACAGAGGAAAGAATTTAAAAATAAAGTACTTGTTGAAACAGAAATGGATCATGATACTGACTCTAAACCCTCTTGGTATATGTGGTTCACCGGAGGAAAGGGGTTCCACCTAGGGAAAAGGGTCGTGCAGGATGGGGGGAACAGAAGGATACGAAGAGGGACTACCTAGAGCTACTCGATTCAGGTTTTGTTATACACCAAGAAGTTGCCCTATTAATGATTAAACTTTGCTTTAATAAAGTTAGAATATGAAGCAAGCTACTCAGTCTATCAATAAGGGAATCAACATATCCTTTCTTTTCAAAGTTCTGATGTCACAAACCATTATCTGTGGCATGGCAGTTGACTATAATAGAATTAATTGTCATATCACAAATGGTAGCTTAAGGGATAATTGGGTGGACTGAGTGGGTGGATAGGCCTATTATAACTAAGAATACAGTTTGATTAATAGAAAGAAAAGCTAGGGAACAAAAGGGATCAAAAAGACTGCTTTTAAAAAGAGAGATGGGGAGAAAAATCAATACAGGGAACATCAAAAAATGGGTTGAAATAATGTACCTAATTATACAAAAAGGAAAAACATCTAGTTTTTACTTCAACCCCACCTGTAAATTTAACTGATGGTATAGGCAAAAACTGATCCTATATGTGGCCGCTGTGT
The DNA here is from genome assembly GCA_004024805.1 of Geosciurus inauris. Lineage (NCBI taxonomy): Eukaryota > Metazoa > Chordata > Mammalia > Rodentia > Sciuridae > Geosciurus > Geosciurus inauris. The sequence goes on along the minus strand of PVHX01005002.1, from coordinate 99,392 downwards.
ATATGTGTGTGAGTACTTTAAAAAAGTCCTGGTGCAGGCAGGAACCCAAAAAATTGAATTAGCATCTCTCAAATATGGAACATGGTATTTGGGGGGCAGGTACTAGGGATTGAACTCAGGAACACTGCACCACTGAGCCACATCCCCAGCCCTATTCTGTATTTTATTTAGAGGCAAGGTCTCACTGAGTTGCTCAGCACCTCACTGTTGCTGAGGATGGCTTTGAACTTGCGATCCTCCTGGCTCAGCCTCCTCAGCCACTGGGATACAGGTGTGCGCACTCTGCCCAGCAGAACATGGTATTTTTAAGGTACTCCAGATGATTCCAAACGCTCTGTGGAGGCTGAGATATAGCAGTTTAGATGGTCCTTGATCAAAACCCACTTTAATGGTCACCTCTGTTAGAACCTTTCCCTTGCATTACAAGAAGAGCAAATAGCAAATTGTAACATTGCAGTTTATGTCTGTGTTTCATTGTCTTTTAACCTTCATTACCTGATAGATGGTAAATTATGGCTGAATGCATCATCACACATATTTCCAGCCAGGGTCATGGGGAGGGGCTGCCACCATTTTAAAAACAGCATATTCATATGGCACAAAGAGAGATGATGTGACTCATTTAATTGCATTACACAGCTCTGAGTCACCTGGCACTATGCCAGTCAAAAAGTTCCAGAACCTGCTGTTTCAGATCCTCAGCCAATAGACATTTTTATCCTGGGAGCCAGGGCTAAGGATGCAGCTGACAGAATTAGCACAGGGTTTCTCTCAGGGAAATTGCTGCTGCTCTGTGCTTATGTAACCATATGTTGTACAAGCATGACCCATGGAATGGGATCCAAACATTGTTTCAATTTGCTTCCATTGCTTCAAACTCTATTCAGTGGAGACAAACTTCTCCTGTCCATAAAGTCTTGGGCCACTGGCAGTGTTAGTCATTGTTTAGTTGTAAAGTCCTCTTAATATAGAAACAATGTGTTTAGTCTTACATAATAATTAAAAACACCAACTTTACATCAAAGCTAACCCATCACTCCTTCTTCAGACTTGGCCTGCTTCCAAAGCCTGCCTGGGAAGGAATCTGTGACCTTCCTGCTCTCTTTCCCATCTCATTCATGCTACCTTTGATTTTTGTCTGGTTGAAGTCAAAGTAGGGAGAGAGATGCTGCTGCTGCTGCTTGTCTGAATCGATGGCAATCCCTGGCTGGGACCAAGAGATGGAAGCAGATCATTTTCTCATTGGGAGAGGGGCTTTTGTGGGGTCTTCATTGGTTTCTTGTTGAGCCCCTTAACTCTTGCAGTTCCCTTGACCTGGGACAATCAGTCCTATTTTGGGAGACAAAGAGGGAAAGAAAATGCTTCCTTCTGCCCTTCTAGGTTTTATGGCCAGTCTAAGTATTAAATTAATATAAGAGATTAATAGGAGAAAGACAATTTTAGTTATGTACATATACATGGGAGCCATATAAAAATATGATTCAAGGAAGGAGCCAGATGATTGAAACTTACTTATCATCCTGAGCTATGGAAAGGAATAGAGGTCTGGGAATTCTGGTGTGGTTGGTGAAGACAAATTAGGCCAATGGGAGGGGAGAAAATGCATGGTGACTAATGTTTGCCTTGTTATGTAGACAGAAATTTCTCAGGTGATGACAGCGGTCTAGGAGTAGCTCTCTTCCTAGTGCAAATACTTTTAGTAATGAAAATTCCATTTATACAAGTAAAATTCCTTTAAATGGGAAAAATTATACTGTATTTTAGGCAGATAAAAGAGAGGCGAAGAACTGTTCCTGTGTTGTGTAATTCTAATTGTCTTTAGTTCAAAATAATCAGTCTGCTAAAGTAGCATATTTTGGGTGGCACACTTGGAACCCATTCAGTGGTCACCTATGTCACCTTCTTCACCCTGCCTCTTTTAGCTGTCTCTGTGCCCCTTCAAGATAGTCTATTAGGGGCTGGAATTGTGGCTCAGTGGTAGCATGCTTGCCTCACGTGTGTGAGGTACTGGGTTTGATCCTCAGCACCACATATAAATAAATAAAGATAAAGGTCCATTGACAACTAAAACATTTTTTAAAAAAAAATAGTCTATTAGACCAGGCAGAGTCCTGACAAAGACTCTGGCCTTTACGCAAACTTTGATGTTCCTTTAAGTCCTTTCTGGCTAGGCTCAACCTTAGGCTTCCCTCTTCATCCTTATAGATTCCAGTTGGAGCAAGAACCCCACCAAGTCAGTTTGGTGGCAATCCCCCAGCCTTGGTATCTGACTACCCTGGATATCTTACCCTGGCCCACCTTTAGCAAGTCTTCTGTTGAGCTAGTCTAGCAGGAATCTCTCTTACCTCCCATGCTTCCTCTTAATAATTTCCCATCCACCAACTCCCATCTTATTCCTTGACTTGCTGCAGTGAAGTCAATCCTATGCTCTGTCTCCTACTGTAAGACACCATTGCAGTGGTCCTGATACCTATCACTGTGGCTTCTCTTAAACATTGTCTTCTTTATCATCTTTTACAATGTTTGTGAATAATTCCTTTCTTTAACACCCACACTGCTCTTCTTGGCAGTGACAATCCCTGAGAGACACTCATGGGTTCCTTGCCTCCCTAGCATTTGGGATCAGGCCCAGGCCCATCTCTATAGAGCAGCACCATCCTGGCTCCACTCTCTCCAAGGTGAGAGTCAGACACCATTCACAGTGAACAGTACCTTTCTCGAGTCTCATGAGACTAGTTCTTTATGTCTCTGGATTTCAGGGAGAACCTCACAGCTCTCCATGTAGTTTCCCTGAAGTTCCCATCTTCCAGATATATCACCAATGTCTAAAAGAAACACCTCCACAGCCAGGCACGATGGCACATGCCTGTAATCCCAGCACTTTGAGAGGCTGAGACAGGAGAATTGCAAGTTCAAAGCCAGCCTCAGCAATGGTGAGGCGCTGAGCAACTCAGTGAGACCCTGTCTCTACATAAAACACAAAATAGGGCTGGGGATGTGGCTCAGTGGTGGAGTACCCCTGAGTTCAATCCCCAGTGCCAAAAAAAGAAAGAAAGAAAGAAAGAAAGAAAAAAAAAAAAGAAACACCACCACTGTCATAGGTTGGCCTCTCTAGAAGCAGAGCCCAATGTGGGATTCTTATTTAAGTGATTTATTGAGGAAGTGTTCTCATTAAAAGAGAAATGAAGAAAAGGATAAAGCTGAGGGTGAGGAAGGAGAAGCAAGAATGTGACTCCAGCAGGAGACTAGCTTCACTCAGTGTCATCTCAGAGGAAGAGCTCTGCAAAGTGCATCACAAAGATAGTCCACTTGGAGGCAAAGAATTCTATTCATTTCCTCCTGCTGTCTAGCAAAGGGCAATTCTCCATAGGAGGCAGCAGCCAGAAAACATGGGAAAGGGGGTTACTGCTGGTCAGGGGCTCTGGAAGGACATTAGCAATATTCACTCTGCCCCTTTTCTCTAAAGATGTTTTCTTTACCAATCTCATCTTGATCTCTTAGAGCAGTTCAGGGATCATGGAACATTCCTGTAGACATCTCATCTTATATGTGCTAATTGGAAAGGGGAGTATCCGTCTCACTTTGGGATCTGATAACTGTCATATCACTCTCTTGGTTGACAAAGAAGCCAGAGGAGTCCATTCTAACATCTTCATATGCTGAGGAATGTTCGAGTTTTTCTTTTATACCATCGACCATAGAGCTCAGTGCCTTAACCCTATAGTACAGAACCCAGCATGATGAGCGAACACAAAACTATGGTTAGTGGTAGCTCTGGCAGCTATGATAAATTAGTGCTGTTCACATTCTTTCAACAGCCCTTGAGATTTAGCCAGTAAGAGAAAGGTGCATTTTCTATCCTCAAAAGAGAACATGGTCAACAAGCTATTATACAGTAGAATGGTCATAGTAATGATGATAATAACATATTGTACATTTCAAAAAGCTAGAAGAAAGGACTTTGAAGGTTTTCACCATAAAGAAGTAAATATTTGAGGAGATAAATATATTATGCAATGTATGGATGTAACAAAACATAACATAGTATTTCATTAGCATGCATAATTTTTGTTTTTATGCTTCATGTTAAATTTTTTAAGTTAAAAAAAATAAAAGAACATGACCAACTAGAAAAAAAATCCTTGACTCTCTTATGAAAAGGAAAGCACATTAAATAGACCGGACAAGCAAGTCTTAGAATAATGTGTATGCCGTGGAAATTGAAATTAGGGCTTTGCACAAGGCAAGTGCTCTGCCACTTAGTTACATTCTCAGTCTTTCTGAAATTTCATTTTGAGACAGCAATACCTTAAGTTGTCCAGACTGACCTCAAATTTATAATCCTGCCTCAACTTCCTAAGTAGCTAGGATTTTAGGCACCCATAGACAATGAGTTTTAAAGTATCTGTAACAAAACTGAGGCTAGAATAGCTTTCTGGAAATATTGCCAAGGCATTCAGGAGCTGCAGGGAGAGTACACAGAGAGGAGAGGAAAGGCAGTGATCTGGTAAGGAAATATATTACCAATATCCCAAAGAACACCCACTCCAGGGAAGATACAAAAAGGCTGGAGCTGACTAGGGGTGAGAAGTGACACAGAAAGATGGCAGAATCAGCTGGTTTCCCAAATCCATTTCCTCTGTTCTTCTCCCATGTTGAAAAACAAAAACACTTCCCGATTCATAAAGATAGGAAATAGTCCATGACCCATCCCTGCCCTAAGTTCTGTCTTCACTGAATCATAAGGATGCTAACTAAGCAGGAAAGGCCCCTAGGTTTTAGGTAGAAAAGTGTTCTCCTTTCACAGATGAGGAAATGGGGCACAGAGAGATTTTTATGAATCACCAAAGACTGGCAACTCAAGGCTAAACCTGGACTTCAAAGACTTGGTTAGTGTGTTACCTTCCTATTCTTATGACAAATACTGAAAGTAGTCAATTTATAAGGAGAAAAGGTTGATTTTGGCTCACAAATTGTACAGTTATTTTGGAAGTTTTAGTCTGTGATTGATTGGCCCCATCGTTTTGGGTATATGGCAGAGCAAGACCATTCACCTCATGGCTGGGAAGAAAAAGAAAGAGAAGGGAACTGGGGAACTACAATCTCCTCTAGGACACCCCCCATCCCTACATACACCCTGACCGCCCGCTAGGTTCTGCCTCCTAAAGTCTCCACCCCTTCACAACAGCATCATCCTGGGCACCAAGCATTTAACATGGGTCTTTGAGGAACATTCAAGATCCAAACTATAGCAGTTAGAATACAAATTAGTTGTCAAGATTGAAAAAGCAAAAATTTCACACACACGCATGTGCTTAGTTTCCCAGCTTCTTGTGGAAAACTGGAGACCTATAAATAAGAGGTCCACAGCCTGGCAGGACAATAGCCATCCAGGGCTGAATGATCATGAGAATCTAGTTTACTGCGTTCAATCAGTTTAAGGTACATATATTACCCACCTATTTCCTATAGGTAACTTGGTTTGTGGCATATCAGGTTATTTTATTTTTTCCAGAGTCATATGGTTAGGGACGGCCCTGGATAGGAGACTACTGAAACATGATAGGCACTGACAAGAAAATGTTAAAAGGGCCAGAACCTTTGCATATACACTGATACAAAATTGGTGTTGAAACAAATTGGAATGGGTTTTCGTCCAGGCTGGCAAAACACAGGTTTGGTGAATGTGATGAAGGGACAGGTGATGGATGGTAAACTAAATCAGTCAACAAAGGTAAGGATTGAATAAATTAAGAAGAATACAATGGCACAGAGTCTCATGAAAAATCACTGTGGGCATCAGAAAATTTTAGCATGAAATTGCAAGATCCTTGCCTCAAGGCTGGCAGTCAGGCGTATGATCCCAGTCTTGTTTGGAAGGTTGGGCACTGGGCAGAGCAAAGCAGGACTCATCCTTGGGAAAAGAAGGAGGATAATAGGAGAGATCAAGGTTCTGGGGAATAATACTAGGACTTAGTTACATTGCTAGAACAGTGTTCTAAAGTCAGAGCAGATGAAGGAGGTGGTTGACTGGTTGTAGAATCACCTGGGTTCTGTACAATCCTCCTTATGGGGGTCCGGGAGCTTGGGCCTGGGGCCTGAGGGCATTGGATACCTAAAAGCTTAGTCAGGGACTGAGGTGTGTCTCAGGGTCAGAAAACCAAGCCAACGATGACATTCCTTTCCCAGCCTCCATTGCCAGGCCTCCTATTCACTGTCTTTCACCTACAAACTTGACCTTCATTTAGTTAAAAAAAAAAAAAAAAAGATAAAGAAAGAAAGAAAACAAAACTGACTTTACCCTGAATGTCCACTGCGTCTGTTCTCATATTTATAAGAACAAAAGCTGGAACAGAACAAAGGGAGAATTCTAATTCTTCAGCTTGGCAGCAGGCGAACAAATGAGCCCACAATGCTGTCAAGTGCTGTGTGAAACAACAATGGCACTTGTCAGCTGCTACTTTTAGTGGGCACTAAGTTTGATGAAATAGCCCAGTTGTACCAAAATGGGAAAAAATAAGTGACAGCTATGAAGAAGGATGGTAATAGACTTGTGTCTGCACCTCTAGATATAAAGTTTCACTGAAATACCATTAAAGGTGACCTTCTTAGATAATTGTGCTTCACTATGAACTGCTAGTTTCTAGGGCATGTTCCTTTTTGTTAAATTGTGAGAGAGATAAATCAGCTGATCTGGGCAATTAAATAAACACCAAAAAAGTTCAGACTGGCTGAATGCATAATAATTACCAATATTTTCTGGACCCCTGCTAAGAGCCAAGTGCCTTGCTAGGTGCTTATGTCTCATTTAATTCTCACAAAAACTCTAAAAAGTAAGCATTATTATTATTTCTATTTGCATGTGAGGGAACTGAGTCTTAGAAAGTAAATTATGACATCCGAGCACGGATCACTGGTAAGAAGCAGCAGAGCAATTATGCTTGTCCCAGGGGCAAAGCATCTGAGTTCTCACCAGTGGAGCAAGCCAGGCTGTGGTGATGTTGCTAGTTGATAGTCCAGTCTCCCTTTGCCCTGTCTGCTTTAACAAGAGAATCCCATGTTCATTCAGGATAGCAGTATTAAAGAATTCCAAACTATCAGTGTAGTTAATACATTGTATCGATGGCCCCAATTAATGACTTCCCTGGGCCCATTCCCACTGCAGTGACACCTGTAATAATAACCATGATGCTCACCAAGCATAATACTAGCTAACAATTGGTGCTTACCATTCTGTGTTAGATACTATTCTAAACCATTTGCATGGATTCTGGCATTGATTTGGTTGCATAGTGATTTTGATTAGTTGCTTATTAAAAATTGGTGGCATAGACCTTATATTTTCCCATGCAAACCATATTATTATATGATGTATATGTTTGTATGTATAGCTCAAGTGTGTGTGTGTGTATATATATGCTTAAGCAGATATATATATACACATATAGTTATATGTATGAAGACAAGGGGACGTATTCAGAGAAATGCGTTGTTAGGTTATTGCTTCATTGTGTCAATATCATAAAGTGTACTTACACAAACTAAGATGTCTATGACATCACTAGGCAATATAATCCTATGGTCCCTCATTGTTTATGCAGTCTGTCATTTACATCATTGTTATGTAGTACATAACCATATATAATATATATATATAACCTGAAGTTCACATCAAAGCACACATAACCCATAACCTCATGAAACCAATGTGCTAGTAAGTTTGAGGTCCTATGAATAATCATTTGATAATGCAAGAATAAGAGGAGAGAGAATATATTTACTCTGGGTGACTTTGAAATAGGAGAGTTGGGCTTTTGAGTCTTGTTCTCCTCCTTTGTGTCTCGTCTCTAGTCTTCCCCGATGGAACAGTCCCCAGTGCCCATTATCTTCATGTGGCCCATGTCCTTCAGTGTGATACCTCAGGCTTGGTCCAGCCCCACCCGTGTGACTCATGATTCAAACCCCAATTTCAATCAAAACTTGCCTTGCTCATGGTAGAAATTTTCAGATAGAAATGTTTAGAGGAATATAATCTCTAATTAGGAATTTGTTCAAAGAAACAGAAGAGTCCAGACGGTTGGGAGAGTGAGAAACATGTTATTCGGAGGTAGGCATGCCCTCCTATGGAGTTGGTCTCCTCTGGTTCTACCCCCAAAGCTTCCTCTGGCTCCCCTGAACCCATCCTGCTGACCACCAGTCTTTCCTGTCCACTTCCAAATCCAGAAACCCTCTAAATCCAGCCATTAGGGAAAAGAAGAAAAAAGAAAATACTTTCTTTGGTAGCATCATATAGAAGGTAATAATTATTCTTCCTCTTTACAAGTCAGTTTGATATGGGGTAAAAGCATGAAAAGACTTTTAAAAACTGTATACATTTTGAACCAGCAATTTAACATTCAAGGGCTTGTCTTTAAGAAATAAATGAATAAGGTCTGGGGATGTGACAGTGGTAGAGAGCTTGTCTAGCATGTGGGAGGCCCTGGGTTCCATCCCCAGCACTGAAAGAAAAGAAAAAAGCAGATAAGCACATAAGGATGTTTGTCAAAGTCCTTTTTAAAATGAGGATTATTGGAGATTTCCCAAAGTATATTGTTTAGAAAACTAATTTCTAGAACTTATTTTTAAAACCCTTAGGGATAGTTGGAGGAACCCTTGATTTTTTAAATAGCATGCCACATGTTTGATGGGGCCTTGTCATTGGTTTTGGACCATTGCTATGGTTACCATGAAATTTAAATATATATATATATATATATATATATATAAATATATATATATATAAAAATATATATATATATTTATATATATAAATATATATATAAATATATATAAATATATATATATATAAATATATATATATATATATATATATATGCTCTAAAGTAGCATATTCTATACTTATCCTTTAATAGATGTTGTATTTATGGGGAGGTTAATGCGAACTCGGTCAGACAGGGCATCCTCTTCATGTTCCTCCCTGCCCCAGGCAGAATCTGCTAGAAACAGTCTTGTGAGAATCCCTTTCTGAAAGTTCAGAATCATCTGAGCTTGTTTCAGCTGTAGTTTGATGTTTTATTTCCTGCAGTACTACATATTTTCTCACTAAAATGAGATTTGAAATAATCGCAGCACAGTGACTCTTCCAACAATGAAACCCAATTTAACTTACTTACTTCAGTTCCAACATTCTCTGTGACCACTCTGAGTTTGTTATTTTCATTTAAAATTTAAAACAATGATTAAAAGAGCAAGATGCAAAATGTGATATTTTTGTTTGGTAAGTGCAAATTTTAGTCAAGTGTGGTATAATTTACGAAATTTAAAATAATAATTTTAAAACGGAACTTCATTCTTCATTTTACATTGTTCATTTTAAAATGAAAGAAAAACTCAAGAGAAGAATTAAAATTCCTAGTTATTGCATGACTATTAATAAATATAACCTTGTCCTGTACAGGATGAGGGTGTGAAAACCTGATCTGCTCAGGTGTCAAATACACTATGTGTGCTGCTGCTTGCAGGGACAACTCAGTAAGTTGAGTGCTAAGACTTTTAAATTTTCTAAGACTTGTGAAAATTGTTGGTGGGAAAGCAATTTGTCACTGCATGTGTTAGTTCTTTGGGAAAAGAATACCAGGGCATGTGGATGTGCAATAATAAATTCCGTCTTCCACTTTACAATTTGGCACCAATAACCAGGGATGGCATCCAGCTATTGTCATAGGAGGTAGTAAGAATTCATAAGAAATTCTCAAAACTTTGTAGTAACCAAGTGTTTCAGAACCTGAGTTGCTATGCTAATGACAGTGAAAGCATTGAGGAAGACATGGAATATAAACAATTTTCTTGATCAGATAAGACTCAAAGCAAACAGTTGAGGTAGTAAGAGGGCATTCTGGAAAAAGCCTAAGTTTTGGAGAAGACTTAGACTTTGGCCATTGTGCTACCAAAATCACTTGCTATTAAGTCATTCAAAATATTTACTGATTCTCTACTGCATCAGCACTGGGAATACAAAGATATTTAGGGCAGATGTGGTCCATGTGCCAAAGGAAGGAGACTCCTCACTGGCCCTCAAAAAAATAAACAGGTAAGTGGACGAAGCACTTTATAGTTGCCACAAATGAAACAAATGACTTTCCATTATTCCTGGGATAAAGACCAAAATTCTTACTATGGTATGTTAGTCTTCTTGTAACAAAATACTTGAGGCTGGATACTTCATAAGTAAACAGGTTCATTTGGCTTGTGATTCTTGTGGCTGGAAGTTCAAACAGCATCGTGAGAGACCCCTTAGCTATATCACAATATGACAGAGAAGCAGAAGGTCAACAGCTGCATGCAAAAGAGACCAAGCAAGTGGATAGACTTGCATAATAACAATTCAGTCTCCCAAGAAAGAATTCACTCATACGAGACCCAACCCACTTTTCCAAACCAGCATTCATCCATTCATTAAGGCAGAGGCCTAGTACCTTCTATTAGGCTGCATACCTTAAAGGTTCCACCACCTCAACACCACCACTCTGAGGACCACGCTTCTAGCATATGAACCTCTGGAGGACAAACCCTCTCCCAACCAATCTCTCCAACCACATCTGACACTTCTCCCTTGCTAGTGCTCTCTGTTCCAGCCACAGTCTTCTTTTAGTTCCTCAAATGCACCAAAGCCTTCCTGTTTCAGGGCCTTGGCATATGTTGGCCACCTCCACTTTCACTTTGCCTCAGTTGACTCCTAATGTATCCTTCAGATCCCAGAGCAAATATCTTCACAGAAAGACGTGACTAACATTCGCCTACCTCATATCCACCGGGCAACCCAACACATACACTACTAATGACACTTGAGACACGTCCATAGTACTCTAGGCTTTTTCTTAACTCACCACAGCTGGTAATTAGTAATTTGCCTGTGTAATCATTTGTTTATCTGCTTTTTCCACTGCCACTAGACCGTAAGCTTCATGGGGCAAAGTCTTCTTTGTGCTCATTCTGTTGAATTCTCAGGTCTTGGCAAACTAAATATTTGTGGAATGAATGAATGAAAGTATGCATAAATGAACACTTAAGCAACTAAGAAACCTACTAGTAGGGATGCGCCTCAAAGAACTTCTTCATGAGAAAAGCCTGGTCTGTCCAAAGAACTTCTTCATTCTTAGTTTCGCTAGCCTGGGCTGGCTGGTCAGGTTGTTACTGCTATTTTGAGTTTCTGTTTTTAACAGCTCCCCTACTTAAACAAACAAAACAAAACAAAAAACCTTTCTTCTACTTCTTAAATTACATTTACTTTAATTTTTTTCTTTAGTCATTTGGGTTTTAGATCCGTCTTAATTGTATAGCTTTACATTCCAAAGCTTTCATCTTTTATTGCACTAGCCCTCGATCTTTTGAAAAATGATAAATATTTGTTTTATTCTGCTTTTATCAACTCCTAATCTTAATTTGAAATATTTAACTAGAGCCTTATATCTTTTTTGTCTTGCTCCTTCCAATTTTTATAAATCCCTTTTCAACTCAAATTTTCAAATAGGCATAATTTATCTCATTTCTTTTTAATCTATGAATTGACTTATTTGTCATTAATTGCTAGATTTAAGCAATAACTCACCATGGAACCTATCTTTTTTTTTTTTTTTTTTGGTACTGGGGATTGAGCTCAGGGGCACTCGACCACTGAGCCACATCCCCAGCCCTATTTTGTGTTTTTATGTAGAGACAGGGTCTCACTGAGTTGCTTAGTGCCTCGCCATTGCTGAGGCTGGCTTTGAACTCGCAATTCTCCTGTCTCAGCCTTCCAAAGTGCTGAGATTACAGGCTTGAGCCACTGCACCCGGCTGGAACCTATCTTTTACTTGCTCTTTTACCCCAGTTGTTCTCATCTTTTCCTTCCCTTCCCTTTCCCCTCGCACTGTCTCCCTCGTATCCATCCCCCACTTCTGCTTCCCTACTTTGTATATGCAATGGCCAGAAAGAAGTCATGAATTTAAACAGTGGAGAGAGTATGCTCTATGAGCAGGGAAAGCTGGCAACTATCTTTCCTCATCCATTTTCCCTGCATCAGCTTCTTAGGGCCACTTCCTCAGATTATTCCTGATTTATTAAGGATGGTTCTCCTGAGATCTCATTGCAGAAGATTCGTTGAACTCAATTCATTCTCTCCAGGGAAACAAGTCGTATTTTGCAGTTTAGATATTAATTTGCTGAAACAGTGTTGCTTATTAATGTCCTTTACCATCTAGTCCTTATATGATGGAATAGGGGGACTCTCTGCCAGCTGCATGTCCAGGAGGAGTTGAATAGAGAACAGAGATTTGTTAGATGCCCTCCAGGCCTTAGCCTGGTGAGATGCTAACACACTTCGGAATAAATACTTAAAGGATGTTTCAGAGTAAAGAATCCCAGCCAGTGTCTTGGCACCACTAAGACTAGCTTCCATTCACTGCTCTTCCAAAGAGGCTTTCCTTCCCTTCTTGGCAAGTTGAGAGCAGGGGACTCCTGGGCCATGGCTGCTCTCAAGTCTCCTTTTCTCCTGAGGACCTTTAGAAGGTAAAGGGTGTGGAGTTAGGGCAGTCTCACAGAGTTCTTTAAAGAGAACCCTTTGTTCCTTTGCTGCAGGGTTAGGTCTACTCAGAGGAGTGGATTTCTAGGAGGTAATGGAGAATTCCTTTGCTATTGGCTCACAGGACATGGCTCTCTCCATGAGGCCAAGAAAAGTCTTTACTACCAGGGATTTTGGCAGAGTTAGTGGGACATTTTGCTCATCTTTCCAGAGGAGAGTTGGATGCCACCAAGGGAGATGAGAATGCCTATGGGACGCCCTGGTCAATCATATCCCACCTTTTCTCAAATCTAGCATGCTGTCCTCAAACCTGCCCTTGAAGGTTTCTTATGGACATATAGATTCTTTTCCTCAAAGAGATCTGATCCACTCCACATTAGTTGATTGGATTAAATCCCTTCTCACTCAGTTTCAGGGAGAAAACCACACTCACAGAGTGGACCCTCAGACTCTCTGATCTCACTGTCTTGTCAGACCTAACAACCTTCCTTTGAGAACTGTCCTCTGACTTCCTCACCATCTAATTCCATTCCAGAACCAATGACCTAATCTACTGGCTTCCTCAACTGTAAAATGGGGTTAATAAGATTTACCTTTCAGAGTTCTCCTCAGGACTGCATGACATATTTCCATAAAGCGGTCAATGTAAATATACCAGTGTCTGGTATATGTGAGAAGTGAGTAGTAAAAGTGAGCTAATTTTACTTGGATTATCTTCCCCTTTCCTTTTAGAAATGGATCTTATTCATGAGATCCATAGGCTTACAGTTTTCTGGCACAGGGAAACGTACTTAACACACCTAGATCTAGACTCTTTCAAGAGGCCAAGCTTCTTATTTTTTAAAATAATTTGATTGAGTTGTCCTGTATTTTTAAAAGCATTGAATTTTATTCCCAGTCTGAGCCAATGGAATTATTCTTTACTTCCCACTGCTTGAGCCTAGGTGGGCGTCCTGGTAGCAACTGGCCCTGAGACAATCCCAAATGTTATGGTGGGACTTGCACAACATTGAATATAGAGGCCCTAGAACATTTCCCATGAGAAAAATGAATCATTTTCTGTTCCCTAGGCATAGTTAGGTGTGAACAGTAACTTGTTACCTGACTTACTCAACAGATCCTTCCTTAGCTTCTTCCTCAACCTAAAATCAGATTGGTCATGAAAACGTCTATAGCCTTATTTTTTTTCCTTCTGTGGTGCTGGGGATTGAACTCAAGGGTGCTCTACAACTGAGCTACAACTACAACCCTTTTTATTTTGTTTTCAGACAGGTTCTTGTTAAGTTGCCCAGGCTGGCCTCAAACTTGCAATCCTCCTACCTTAGCCTACTGAGTTGCTGGTATGTACAGGCATGTACCACCACACCTAGCCCTATAGTCGTAATTTTACAGTTTAATTTTATTAAGGAATGTGGAATTTTAGTGTTGTGTGGATATAAGTTAGATACATACTTTTAGGGAACAAATTACAGGGAAGTCAACAGCTACTTATCAAGTTATATAAATCTAAAATTAGTCTAGGTCAATTTGAGTAGAGTAGTCCTGGAATAAAGGATCATTTGTAGATGACTGAGATGGCTTTGGAATCACAGAGAAGCCAAGTTAGTTATTAGAGAGTATAATGGTTTCATTTATTGAGATCTGTTGTCAGTTCAGTTGCTTCCTGGTTGGCTACACTGACAGTTTTGGTATCTTGAATTCAAGATATTTATAAGATGATCTATATTATATTTAAATATTATATGAACCTAGCAAAGGAAATAGAATTAGGGACCCAGTTCCTTATTCTGAGCTGACCACATGTTTGGAAAGGCTGGGGGAGACACACTTTTGCTAAGGAGCCACTTAAAAGACAAAGTCCTAATCCATACATTTAAAACCAACTGATTTATTACAAATGTGACTCTGAGCACAGTAGGGAAAGGACAAACCTTTAAGTAAGTCTAATCAACTACAGGAGTGAAAGGCAGGTCACGGAGTAAGAATCAATATTTGTTGTACTTACATCCAGGCAGTGTAAATAACTACTAAGAGGTAGCTAATCCAATAGAAAAATAAGCAAAAGAGTTGGACACACTACAAAATATAATTATCAAATTTCATTAGATATAACAAAAGACATCAGAAAAATGCAGATTACACTGTGATGACATACATCTCACCTAAATCATTAAAATTAAAAAGATAGGCAATGACCAGTGTGGGAGATGATGCAGAACAAATAAAATTCTAATGGAAATGTAAATTGGTACAATCACTAGAGAAAACTATTTGGCACAAGTGTTAGAAGTGAACATACACATACTCTATGACCCTGAAATTCTATTCCTAAGCATAAACAAAACAGAAATGCATATATATGTGCACTAAAAATGTTTAAGATTTTCATAACACTACTATTTATAACAGCCAAAAGTTACTCATATGTTAGTCAATAGAATTGCATTAGTCTGTTTTTTTTTTTTTTTTGGTGGGGGGTGATACCAGGGATTGAATTCAGGGGCACTTGACTGCTGAGCCACATCCCCAGCCCTATTTTGTATTTTATTTAGAGACAGGGTCTTACTGAGTTGCTTAGTGCTTAGCTGTTGCTGAGGCTGGCTTTGAACTCTCAATCCTACTGTCTCAGCCTCCTGAGCCACTGGGATCACAGGTGTGCCCCACTGCACCCAGCACATATGTCTGCTTTTCACTACTATAACAAAATACCTGAGGCTGGGTAACTTCATAAAGAAAAGAGGTTTATTTAGCCCACAGTTCTAGAGGCTCAGAGGCTTCAGCTCAGCTCCAGTGAAGAATTTACAGTAGATAGCATGTGCAAGAGCAAGAGGTCTTATGGGTCAAGCTCAGTCTTTTATAACAATTTGCTCTCTTAAGAACTAACTCAGGGGTCCCATGAGAACTACCTAAAACCCTTCAGAGGGCATGCCCCCAATGACCTTAGGATCTATAATTAGGTCCCAATTTTTAACATTGCTACAATCATCTTCCATGATATATTATGCCTCATCTCAGGCCCAGAACAGTGAAGCCAGGCACCATTGACTGAAACTATGAACCCAAATAAGTCTTTCTTCATCTGGATTGTTCTTTTCAGGTATTTGGTCATAGCAATGAAAAGCTGACTAACACAGAGGACAAACTCAACCATATCCAAACCATAGAAAGAATGAATTGACAAATAGTGCTATGTTCATAAATTTTAGTACTGCCCACAAATGAGCTATCTACAACTACCTGCAACAGCATGGCTAAATCTTATAAACCTAATCACTGAGATGACATTTGACCTAGGTGTCAAGGAAGGAGCAGGAATTTGCAAAGTGTGGTAGGTAGGAGAACAAAGGACGGAGGCATCATTGTAGACCAAGGAGAGAGCACATGTAGGACATAAAAAGAACGATATGTTCATGGACCAGAAGGGAGTTTGGCATCAGTGGGGAAGAATGGAGGAACGGGAGATTGGAAAGGAGCTGAAGCTCTAACGCTTTTGACTTTGTCCCTATATCATTCATTGTGTTTGTAGAGACAGTTGTAGCAAATGCCAAACATCACTCATTGCATCAGACCATGAAAATGACCACGTCCTAAAGTTTTCAACATCTTTAAAAAATCTTTTTCATAGAAATAGCTTGATTTAAAAGAAAAATGGTATACTGGAAGCCATGAAGAAATCAGCTTAAAATAAACAGTCTTTGTAGAATATTCTCAAACTTTAAATTATTTAAGTTGACCAAAAGCCAAGCATGAATATAATATGTGCTATATCGACTACCAAGGACTCTCAAAACTTCTCCTAGAATTATAGAATAACGTGGTACCAACATCAGCTCCTTGCATGAAATGAGTTTTCAAGGAGAGGGAGTTACAGTTAGGGACACCAATATTATAAGGATGCACCTATTATTTTGATGAGTAGCTGCAGACACAATGTCTGTAGCCTCTCAGAACAGCTCTCTAGTTTGCCAAAGAATCACTTAAAAATGCATAAATGTGCTTTTTGTGCTAATGGAACAGATCTTTGCAGTGGTTTCAAAGAAGAGAGAAGAGGTAGAGAAAGGGCAGTTCTTATGCCACTTCCCATGGCTTCTACACCAGGATAACCATATGAGAAAGGATGCTTGTTCTCCCAGCAGCACCAAGCCAGGAGGGAAGAGTCAGACCACCATCCACTCTGCCCTCCCGCTTCTAAATTACACATGATGGTGGAGGCAACGAGGTGTGCATTCAAATGCACAAGCTTGAGGTTGGCTCTGGGAATGAATTCAGCAGTATAGACATAGTTGTGTCCAGTGGGTTACCAGATTCCCCTAAGTGACCACTACAGGCATGAATACTGAGTCCACTCAAGATACTGTGGCCAAATAGGCTGTTGCTGCTCTCAGCTTCAGTTCCTGCTGAGGAAGCAGCAAAAGCAGCAAAAGGTACAGTCTAGGGGTAGATTCCAGACTGTACCAGAGCTATAAATTGAATGCTTTCAATTTATTTGTTGCTTTCACTGGCACTGACATTAGCAGAAAGAGCTGAGTAATCAGATAAATGGCAGTGGAAGAGGAAAATGGAAGGGATTAATACTGAACATCTGCTCTGTGCCAGGCATAAACTAAGAGTCTTTGTGCGTTATGGAGACAGCATAGTGCTGGCTGATTCTACATCTACCGTTTGCTACCCATGTGAACTTGGACAAGTTCCTGCAACTCTCTCAACCTCTGTTTTTTTATGTCTACCTTTTAAGGTGGTATAGGAAAGAAAAGAGAATCTGTGTTCATGTAGCAAATACTAAATGTGGATACTAAGTTTCAGAGAGGTAAGAGGGTTGCCTAGGGAATAAAATCTTGGTACTGTGATTTCAACCCAATCTCACACCAGAACTCATCTTCCCCTTACTACTCTAGACCACACTGTCTTTATTGATCTGTTGTGAAAAAATGGATTACAGAAATAAAAAGCAGTAAAAATGGGCTTGTTCTCAAATATGAAATATCCATAAGACAAAAGTTGGAGTGGCGTATTAGTTAGGATTCTTCAAAGAAAAGAACTGATAGGATACATATATGACAAATATATGTTGTGTGTTGATTGTATGCTATAATTTATAGTGTATATATGTAATATTATAATTTAGTATACTGTGTGTATTTATACTATATATACAGTACAACATATAGTACACAACCAATATAACACACACACACCATGTACATACATATCATACTGGTTCCTCCACAATCACATGAGCCAATTCCTTAAATATCTCTTTCTCATTCTCTCTCTGATATATATGTATTATATACGGAGCTTGTCCAAAAAATATATATTCTCTATGTGTTAATGTGAGTGTACATGTGTGTGTAAGAGAGGGTTTTAAGCATTGGCTCACACACTTGTGGAGGCTGACAAGGCAAAATCTGCAGAGCAGGCTGGAGACCTGGGGAGAGTCTGAAGATATCTGGCTCATCCTTGGGTGAACTCTCTTTTTCTCCTAAGGCCTTCAACTGATGGATGAGGCCCACTAGGATTTGCTTTACTCAAAGTTCACTGATTTAAATGTTAATCCCTTGTTTAAAACATGCACACACACACACACACACACACACACACACACAGAGCAACATCTAGGATGTTGTTTAACCAAGCATCTGGGTACTGTGACCTAACCAAGCAGATATAGAAAATTAAGCATCCTAAGTGGGAATGGTGATCTCTGACAAATATAACACTCAGGATCAGAAGGCTGGTGCCCAAGAACTGTCCTTAACTGACATTAGGTATCAAACTATTTAGGGGTTTTTTTTTTAACTGGTGTATTATTCCCAATTTCATAAAAACCCACCTCCCTTTTGGGCAGTTTTGACTATTCAGATGAACTAAGATTATTATTATTTTTTAAAATCAAAACAGTGAGAAATGCAGGCCTTCCTAGCAACAAAGATAAAAATAGAGCTTCATGAAATGAGGTCCTTTTACCTAATCCAAGCTCCAGGGCGAACTATTATTTCAAAAGTACAGAAAAAGCTTTATATGTCACCCCTCTGTTCTTGTTGCTAAGCTATGCAACTTATTCATAGCAAGAACAGAGTCATTAAAAAGTTTTTTGGATAGTTTCAAAAGATAATGATTAGTTTATTTCCTAAAACAAATAAATGAATAGTTTTGTTATAATTATTGTATTGTAATAATTCAAAATTACTAACTTACCAGAATGACATCTGTAGTAGGATAAATTTTCTGCTTTTACCTGTGAAGATAAATTTTCTGGATTCTCAGAAACACGTGGTCCCCTCCTAGCACCCCCACCCCCTGGCTTCAAGGTATTGGAAAGCAGAGGGATTTGTGTTGATCCACTTTCCCTCAACCACCAGACCTCATACTGGGGGAATGCTTATAGGGCTGGGAAAGTGAACTTCAACCAAGGAATCCAGCCAAGACAACTAGCATGACAGTGTCAGCTGGCTGTCTCCTTGACATCCATCTCCCCTTTCTTCCCAGTAAAAACAATGTGCCCACATAAAGAACATTTCCTAGTTAAAGGAGGGGGTACTCTATTGTTCCTGGAATACAGATGTAATAGTTGGCACCCTAGCAGTCATTACTGAGTTAGGAGGTATCCTTGTGGGTAGTAGTCAAACACAATGGAACTCCTTCATAAAGTTTCTTTATAAAGCCAAATATCAGCTCTGGATTTTCTACCTTCAGAGTCCCTTTATGTCATAGAAGAAATCCTTGTGTGTTTAAAGTGTAACAGCCAGGTCTGTTTCTTGCAGTACAAATTTGTCCTTACTGAATCATTAACCCTGGTAGTGATCAAGGAACTACATATACTTCCCCCACATGCTCCATTGAAGAGTAATAGACCAAAGACTCAGTATTATTTTAAATCCTTTGGAGTTTGATACATGGGACAATATAAATGATTCAAACAATGAGAAGATAGGGGTTTTGCTCTTACTATGTTTAGTCATAGAATAAGAACCTGTCAGAACTGGGAAAGTACCTCAGAAATCCTTAATCTATCTTTCCACACCATTATCCATTTTACAGATGAGGAAACAGAGGCCAGCAAAGATACTCAACAACTGAGCCAGGGGATGAGAACACACAGCTCCCAAACCCCATGCTATTTTTTCTTCTCGTTCTACAAATGGGACATAATCTTTACATAATCATCAAAGAAACAAGAAACTTGCACATGCTTGAGTACTGTTCATCTGAATACTCTTGTGCTTCCTCCTAATAGAATTGCCCAACATGCAGTTGCTTGGTTTACTGATGGAATGATCCAAGCTCACGCCACAGTGCTCATCCCACACTTGATCATCACAGAACAGTCCTTAGCCAGTGTCCAAAGCCCTTTGTTGTCTCACTTTGGGTTTTCAGTGCCAGTTCTTGTTAGCTGAAGGCAAATTACCTATGAGCCTAGCAAAGAAAGGGGCCCATTTGGCAACTATTCATCCTCCTCAGCTTTGTGATCTGGGAAGACATTTTAATTAAGCAGTGGGAGAGCTGCCACGTTTAGAAGCAACTCCTAATGGGAAACAGGGAATCTCAGGACCAACTGAAGTTCTTGGTGTTTGTGTGGCTTTACTGCTTAAAAGACAGCCAGTGAATTCTTCTCTAGCACTCCTTTAGTACTGCAGGCTTTGCAAGATTCAGAACGGTCGACTGGTTGCTTAAGGCTCATTCCTCAGTTCTCATTGCACCTCTGAGTGCATGCTTTGCAAACAAAACACAAGTCCTTTGATTATTGTCTAATTAACTCAAGCTATGTACCATGTAAATGGTCACTGTTTTGATTATTACCTTTGGTTTTTCCAAAAATGCTAAGAGACAATCCCTTCGAATGGAGGGATTTTTCCATTCATGAATATTTAGTGGGTTTTATTTCATACAAGAAAAGCAATAAACCAGTAATCAATGTAATGCTCTATATTTGTTATCTGCTTGCTTACAAAACTGAGCAGTACCTTAGTTGAGCTTCATTGTCTATTTTACAGTGAGGAAATGGTGACAGGAAGATTGTCACCTGGTTTGTGAAGGGCAGAGCAAGGACTCCAAACCAGAAGCCAGATGATATTGTAGTATTGTTCAACTGAGAAATAAACAGTTTTCATCTTCTGGTCCTCCAATTTGTGTCAAACACTTAGTAGTTATTTATAGTACCTTGTGAATGAGCATTTTTGAAAAGAAGTTGCTCAGTTTAGATAGAGTGGAAAATGGCAAGCTAAAGAATACCAGACTAGAAGTTGAGACCTGAGTTCTGCCTGCAGCCCTACAACTGCCACCTGCTGTGACCTTGAGCAAGGCCCAACACATCACTGACCTCCAATTTCTTACCTACAATATGCTGTCTTAACATCAGAAGTTTTTCCTAAAATCTCACTGTATAAAGCAAATGATAACAGAACACTCCAGTGGAGAGGGTCCAGAGGGTCCAGTGCCTAAACCCCTGAGTCCTGCCCCTCTCTGGGGAGCAATAGTGCCTAAAGCTCCCAGTATAAGCCTGGGGCACTGATCCACATAACTGTACATTCCCTTTCAAAGTTGTGTCTTAACAGTTATTCCCTGTATCCTAGGCTTAATCAAAAGGACAGAAAAATGGAAAAAGGAGAGGTATATGGAGAACTCAAGCAACAACCCATTATTTACCATCCCTTGATTTGGCTCAGAAGACACCAGATAAAGCAGAAACTTACTGCATTTCAACAAGAGTATTTCTTCAGTGCCATCTAGGAGCATTCACCAAAAGTGATTGACAGCTGACAGCTAATGTCTATTTTCATTTTATAGGCTTACAGAAAGAGAGAACTTCATGAGCCTTTTGGGGAAGTAGAGAATATTATCTAAAGGACCACAACTCCCAGAACCTGTTTACCAGTGAGAAGAAGAGGATGAGGTAAGGAGAAAAGGTCCCTAGTACAACCTCATTATAAACAAGGAAAGTACCGAGGAAAATTAAAAATAGACCCATGTTGCACTAGTATCCATGCTCATTAGAATAACTGCCTTTCTCATGTTGAAGGATTCTCAGACATTATTACATAATTGTACATTTTTTTATTTTAAAAAAGCAATAAAAACAAATTTGTAACCCAACTTGTGACTCACCTGCCACACTGATCTGCTTTGTGAATCTGTTGAGCTCATGCTGGGACTTCTTCAAAATAATACTGACTCCTGCCCTATGCAAGTGTAGAAAGGACTAGCAAACTCTTGTTCAAAAAGAATCCAGGCCTCCTTGAGTGAGGTAAAAAGGACAAAGTATTATTGCTGACATAGTTAGAAATAGTGTCAATGGTTTCTGCATTTACAGAAGGCAGAAGAAAAGCCTTTTTAGGAAAGGGGATGGGCTGGTCCTGCAGCCGAGGATAGAAGTAGAGAGCAGTGGCTGGGCTCAGGAAGCACACGGAGGTGTATGATTGTGTGGGTTTCAGACACCTATATCCATATATTAGTCTGTTCAAAGGGTGTACCTTATTGGGATACGGTGAAGATAAAAGCATAGATACAGCATTTGCATCTCAAATCACAAACTTCCCAAAGAGTTTACTTTTCTAGCAGTCTGCCCGCTAATACTTTACAACTTGTAACCAAACTTTAAATGGTTTCACTGAGATTAAAATATTTTACTCATTTGAAAACACTTCCAAAGAAAAAAAGATTATAAAACAAATCAATATTTTTATTCATTTTAGTAACCCCAAACTGTGAACTTTAAGGAAAAACAATTATTCCCCTTTCATCAGATCACAGTTTTAAATGTCCCTCTATGCAATCTGTACCAGTGGGTCCCAAATTCTTTAATCATCAAGCACAATTAAAGCACTTTCCAAAAATGCAGAGACCTTGGCCTTACTTGTGGATGTTCTGATCCAGTGGAAAGTTGGAATCTATATTTTCAAAAAGGTGAGAGCATTGCCTTTATTATTTTTATTTTGGAGATGAGGAAATTAGTATTCAACGGCTTTATCGTTCTTACTTAAGACCACTAGAACCATGAGAGGTAACCCTGAGTCTTGGATAAAATTCTGCTAAAATCCTTGTGGAAAAAGATATAAATAGACTTTAGTTAATAATGTTCCAATATTGTTTCATTCATTAAAGTAAACAAAGCATATTAATGTTAAACCTTAGTAATAGGGGAAAGTAGGTCCAGGATATATATAGGAGCTATCAGTCTATTTTTGCAATTTTTCTAAAAATATAAAACTTCTAAAACATTTTTAAAAGGTTACTTGTAAAATGAAAGGCATTATAAGAAAGGATACATACTTCTGAATTTTTCTGAGCACCAAGTAAAAATAAAGAAAACTTTTAGCTCGAGAATGTCTTCTTTGGCTCACTTCCAGGTCTGGCAGAGTCCAGAAGGCTCTAGAAGCAGACTTTAGTTGGAATCGCATCTCTGTGACTCCATGGCTGTTACTTAATTTTGAGCTTCAGCTTCCTCACCTATAAAAAGGGGCCAATACCCAACTAGTGAGATGGTTGAATGAATACAAATAAATTTATAATGACTATTAAAATTATAGTATCTAGGGGCTGGGATTGTGGCTCAGTGGTAGAGCGCTTGCCTCGCATGCGTGAGGCACTGGGTTCAATCCTCAGCACCACATAAAAAAAATAAATAAAATAAAGATATTGTGTCCATCTACAACTAAAAAAATATTTAAAAAAAAATTATAGTATCTAAAATAATAAAAGTACCGAAAGCAATGTTAGGCACAGATTCAGTACCCTGTCCTCATTTTGATTTAAGGCATCAGGAGGGGAACCAAGAGTCAGCTTTTTAAATGCTCCCCAGATGATTTTGATGGTTTGGGAATCATTAGTGAAGCTCAACCTCACCAGCAGGTTCAGGTATTAACCTGTCCTCTGGTTTATGGAAAGTGGGCTCAGACTCTGGATCTCAAAGTCTTTGGATCTTCTTAATTTCTCTGAGGGATTCTTTTTTTTTTTTTTTTGGTACTGGAGATTGAACTCAGGGGCACTCGACCACTGAGCCACACCCCAGCCCTATTTTGTGTTTTATGTAGAGATAGGGTCTCACTGAGTTGCTTAGCGCCTCACCGTTGCTGAGGCTGGCTTTAAACTCGCGATTCTCCTGTCTCAGCCTCCCTAAGTGCTGGGATTACCGGCTTGCACTACAGCGCCCGGCTCTCTGTGGGATTCTTATCTGACAATGTTCCTTCCACAGGGTAAAGATGCTGGCCAGTCTGGAGCTGGAGGAAAGGTCCTCTGCACTCAGACTACTTCCTTATTCACTTCATTTTGAACTCTGATTTCTGAACAATTCAAAAAAGGAGAAGAATTCTTTCCACATTACTGGCATCACTTTTTGTGGCATATACTATTTTCAACATTCTAACCATATGACAAGTAATTCCTAGCAAATGCATAGAGAGCCATGCCATCACAGAAGAAAATACCAACATCCTCTGGCATTCCCCAATTCTTATGTGCTTAAGAGTGCTAAAGCCTTCACTCATGAACAACTGGGTACAGGTTATCTTTTCTTAGTGGTTGCTTTCTTACCACACATTAAATATATCAGAGGCTTGAGCGAATAGGTGGAGTATGAAGAGTGTAGGCAAGAAGAGGTTAAAAAAAGAAAGGAATCTACATATCAAGGAGAGCAAATTCTTTTAGCTTCCTCTAAAAATATTTATCCTTCATGTAGAGAGACATTTAAAAAAAATCTTTCTACTAGCATAGCATAAGTAAAAAATAAATTCAAAGGTAAGAAAATGGGAAAGGCCAAGAAACCTAGAAAAAATAGTTGTTATATGTTGGATATGGTTGGCCACATACTGATGCCATATTGGCATTATCTCTTTGAGAGGATTAATTATAATAGACAGCTAGGAAATGGCATTATGAAATACCTTCTACTACATAGATTTGGTCCATTTTGGGTCAGATCCTATTGTTTATGTGCTGTGATGCAAAAGGTTTTATGTTGTCTGTCCAACACCAGAGCCACTGACATTTTTTGTGGATGTCTGTGCGTTGTTTTGCACAGCATCTATTTCCATTTCTTGGTGATACCACTCTAATATTTTTAGGGGAATTTTGTGGGACTCTTCCACTTTCCATCCATGTGCTGGGTCATCACACCTTAGCCCCAGGGGTGGTATGTGTCCTTGCCCCAGCCAGTCAGCATATCCCATTATTCTAGCCCAGGGTTTGGTTCAATGAGGGCTTCAGGACTCATTCAGTGCTAGTGAGGTCAATTGAGAACCCAAGAGAGATGGCTTGTTTCTCCTAAATATGGAATTTGGGCAATCTCTGCTTGACAGCAACAGCGAGCACCAGCAGGGATGGTCAGCCTGACATCAAACCCAACAGATGGTGGCAAAGCTGAGAAATCGTGTGAGAAAGACACTTAACATTTTTAAACTCCTATATCCAATGACATAAGGGACCCTAGTATTTTCAGTTATTAGAACCAATAAATTCCCCTTTCCTGTAAGCCTGCTTAAGTTGGGGTTTCTGTCATTTGCAACCAGAAGAATTCTAATAATATGTTTGACAACTTATCTATTATATAAAACCATATTTTTAAAGGAAAAAGGTAAATCTCTTTTAGATGGCATGAACATCTTGATAAAATATATCTCAGAATTAGATCAAAGAATTTATCTACTGAGCTCATTTAGGTAGTCATAATGATTCCAAGCATCTTACCATGCAACAGGCACACACTCAGGGATGAATTTAAGTGTCTCTCATTCCAGCCTCACAACCAGAATCCCCATATTGTGGATGAGGAAACTGAGGCCAAGAGCCAGAATTTGAGCCAGTCTGTCTCAGTTCAGAGTCCTTGGCCTCAAATAACTCTCCTTCTGGATATATGGTATGTTTTTGTTTTTTGTTTTGTTTTGAACCCAGGGCCTCTTGCATTCAAGTCAAGTACTCTGCCACTGAGCTACATTCGCAGTCCCTTTTAATTTTTCTTTTGAAACAGGCTTTCACTAAGTTACCCACGTGGGCTTTGAACTTGCAATCCTTCTGCCTTAGCCTCCCGAATAGCTGGGATTACAGGCATGTGCCACCCTGCCCAGTGATACATCATGTTTTATTCTGGAATCTTATAAAAATTCATATTAGAAATATATAGTTTGGATGTAGGTTTAATGGTAACCTTTTAAACTTTTAGATCTAAAACACAGGTAGAAATACTTAGAATTATTAGTCCTTGTGAATATTAGTGTCAAGTACACTTAATCCCCAGCTCTCCTTCTCCTGTTCCTGTCTATGGCTGCTCCCTTCTCAACCTTGTCTCACCTGCTTGTGGATTCAGTCCCCCTCTATCAGGCACTAAGCACCACACATGCAGTCTGTTCTAGAGCAGGTTATTACAGCACATGGTTTTAGCTACCATGGTTCTTTTGAATTTCTTCAGCCATCCCTAACCCTGGAAAGCTCCTACTAGTTATGCTGCCTTAAATCTGTACATCCCAAACTTCTGGAAACTTCCATCTCCTCGAGTCCCGTGCCTCCCAAATCTCCCATCCCTTAGGCTATTTTGAAAACCCCCAAAATTTCCAATGCTTGAGTATGCAATGAAGTTTAGACCTATCTCAGTCTTTCCCATTCAGAGTAACTCAGGGCTTTACCAAAATATCCACAAAATTTCTCAAACCAAATGATCCTTCTAGTGTATTTCTATCTTTAGTAATATGGAAATCAAGAAGAATCTTGGAGTGATTTTTTGCTATCTTATTTTATAATTGTAGTGGAGATAAAAGTAAGTGATATTCTTACCCTGTCTCAGAATAAAAAATTAAAAAGGCTGGAGATGTAGCTAAGTGATAAAGTACCCCTGGGTTCAATCCCCAGTACCAAAAATTAGTTAATTATTTTAAAAGTAAGTGATATTCTGAGCGTTTGCCTCGATTTTTCATAGTACTTATCACAATCGAGAACATATAGTAAGAAGTAAATCAATGGTTGTTAATGGACTATCCACTTAAATATCCAACTTCTTTTTCTCTCTTATGCTATTATATAGACCTGATGTCTTTGCAAACTGCTCTCTAGGGTATGTGACTTGGAGACTGGCTGAGTTTAACACTGTAGTTTATTTAAAGTTCCAAGAGATGTAAGCTTAGTGTCTCAATGAATGCTAACAACTTGAGGCAATCCAAACATGATGTATCTACTAAGACCAAAGAAAAGCTCAACCCCATCTTCACCAAATAGGTGCAGGC
Organism: Geosciurus inauris; assembly: GCA_004024805.1. Classification (NCBI taxonomy): domain Eukaryota; kingdom Metazoa; phylum Chordata; class Mammalia; order Rodentia; family Sciuridae; genus Geosciurus; species Geosciurus inauris. Next base: position 72,626 of record PVHX01005002.1, on the reverse strand, counting down.
TGTGGATCTTAATTCCTACTGTGTCTGAACAGGGTTGGATGGTGGGTGATGCCCTGGGCGTCCATATTTTTTAAAGTTTTCTTTGAAAAGATCCTGATCAAGACTGAATTTTCTAATAGCATTTTACAGTTCAAATGTTGACAAAGAAAGAGGTATTTACAAGTGCCCTTATTTTCTTCTGTGGGGAATGAATATACAGTATCTTCCCTCTTGCTGTTGGGACAGGGCCATTTGAAGAGAAACCAGACTTTGATTGCTTAGTGCTTTGGGTTCTTGGGTAAAATATATTTTTAGATATCATTATTAATAATTGATGAATGAGAAATCTTTACTAGACCTAAGAAATTCAATATTTTTGTTTGTAACTTACCTTTGCATTTTTTCAATGCCCTTCAAATGCAAGTCCACCTTGAATTTATTTTGAATGATTATTAGAAATGATCAATGACATCTTGGTGCTCCATGAAAAAGGTTGATGGTTGTACCCCAGCTGTAGTCTGTGTCTGCCTCACCAGGCCTCATCTGGAGGTTTCTGCTTACAATGATCCTTTGAACTAACTGTTTTAGATTATTAACTTGGGGTATATATGATTACACTCAACATCTTTTTGTCTTTATTTTATCAGGTGTTGGGGAAAAGGAAGAACTAATTTGTCTTACAAGTGTCTGTGATGGCAATGGAAATTCATGATAAGCAAAGTGATTTTCTCTGCTGTTGATACAGCAAGGTGCCTTGCCTCCAGAGCTAAAGGCAAAATAAAAGACTTCTCTCCCTCCCTGTGAGCTTTACAAATCAGAAATGACTTCTCTTTCCTGGAATGTGATGCCTTTGTAGTTGTGACTTCACACTTTCTGAGAACGATGGCTTCTTGACCCTCTAGTATGTTTGGGGGTGGTCAGAATCATCTGGAAATTTTTTCAAATACGTGTAAAATCACACATACCTCACTCCCTAGGTAGAATGACAAGTCACACCGCCTGGACATCCTTCAGAGAAATAAGACCAGCTGAGTTGACAGAATGCTGGGGGGCATTCTCTGCTCTGTGTTGTGATGGGAAGGGTTAGACATATGAGGAGGGGGCTGGTTCTGCAGGGAAATTACATCTGCAGGAAGATGCTATAGAACAAAGCTTCATTTGGCTTCCTCCATTTTTCTCAGCGGGGCAGGGGGACCGTGGACCGTTGCAGAAAGAATCTTATTAGCTTTCTGCCCAGTTTATTTGACTAACAGTAAAAACAACAATAACAACAACAACAACACATTCTGCTTCACCATTGGTCACAGGGAAGGAGAAGAAAGAAAAGTTTAATAAGAACATTCACAGAGAGGAGGAGGAGGATAATCCTGGGTCCAAGGATTTCTGGCATGGCTTTTTGTTGTTGTTGGCTTACGAATCCTAAGAAAGTCAAACCCTTTGGGCGAGTAGCTTAATTGCTTTGTGCCCTTGTTTTCTTTTCCATAAATGGGGATGATCATATTGGTGGCGGTACTATGCTGATGATGTTGTAGAAAAAATAGTGCAATAAAAACAAGGTGAAAATCCCAGCTGAAGTTCTCGGAGCGCTTGCTATGACCAGGCACTGTTTTCAGCAATCAACACGTTTGAGTTGACTTAACTCTCACAAAATAAAATGAATGAGTACACAGAAGGTGTGGGGCAGGGCAGGGCATGTGCCAAGCGTTCTTTAATAGTTAGCAGTTGTTCTGGAAAACTGGCAAATAATAATCTCTGTAAATTAAACCCGTTCTTCATTCAGACGGACTATTAGGTTTTCTCACCATTGTCAATCTCAGAAACAGTGCCTTGGTGAACATCCCTGTAGGTTTCTTCTTTGTGCATGTGCAAGAATTTCGGGGGTGGGGTAGGAAGCTTGCAATGGGTGATGTCTAGAAGTACTTGGCTGTCATGCATTCAGTCTGTTTCATTCCTTGTTTAAAAAGTCATTAGTATATATTCCTTAACCTTTGAAGAGAGGTTTAAAAAATTAAAGATTTTTTCTTTAAATATTGGTCTGGATTACAGTGTGCTGCACTAAGCAAAATATGACTGCAGAAGGGCTACTAGCTCAGTGATAGAACATTGGCCTAGCATATCTGAGGTCCTGGCTGTGATCTCCAGTACTAAACATAAAAGAAAAAGCCAGAGGCTGGGGAGACTGAGGTGGGAGGATCACAATTTCAAGGCCAGCATAGACAATTTAGCCGGATTTTGTCTCAAAATAAAACATAAAAGGACGGGGGATGTATATCAGTGGTAGAACTCCCTGGGGTCAGTCCTCAGTTCCACATTAAAAAAAAAAAGAAAAGACTGAAAGAAATAAGGAGAGTCTTGTGATTTATACCATGCTTCTTCTAAAAGCAAGCATGCAATGTTCTTTTGTGTAGGGCACGGGGTGGGTACTAGGGATTGAACTCAGGGGTACTCAATCACTGAGCCATATCTCTAGACCTTTTTTGTATTTTATTCAGAGACAGGGTCTCACTGAGTTACTTAGCATCTTGCTTTTGCTGAGGCTGCCTTTGAATTCATAATCCCCTTATCTCATCTTCCCTAGCCTCTGGGATTATAGGCACAAGCCACTGTGCCTGGCCAATGGTTTTTAATTTTAGTTTGCATTCCCTTGGCATTAGTAAAGAATTTATTCATATTGTTCATTTGTACTTCTTCTTTGTTGTTTGTTCAGACTCTTTGATTATTTTTAAAACTGGAATGGTTAATGTGACACTGATTTCTATATACCATTTTGTATATTGTGGATAGTCATATTTCTTGAATATGTTGTAAATTCTTTTCTCTCTAGTTTGTCTTTTGTCTACAGACTTTATTTATGGTCTCTTTCTTTTAAATTGAAATTTTAAATTTAAAAAGATTTTGTTTTGAGACAAGGATTTACTGAGTTGCCCAGGCTGACCTGGAGCTCCTGGGCTTAAGGGATTCTCCTGCCTCAGCCTCTCAAGTAGCTGTACTATAGGTAGGTGCCAAAGTGCCCCACAGGATATTGAATTTTACTAAGTGATTTTGTAGTAGCTATTGAGATTTACTATGAAGTTTTCTTTATTAATATGATAATTTAATGAATTACAATGATGAGTTTTACTAGTGATGAACAAATTCAACCAAACTCTATTAAACATGTTTTGTATTTTAACAATGCTGGATCAAATTCATAAATACTTTAATTAGAATGTCTGATTATATGATCATAATTGAAACAGCCTAAATGTTGAATTGCTTGTATTTTTACCATTCTCTTTCTCTGTTTGCTTATTTGTTTGGATATTATAATTGCTCTGGCTTGAATATCACGGTTATGTTCATTTCATAAAAAGTATGTTTCTTTGTTATGCCTTTGGATATTTAAGTAGTATAAAGATTATCAATTGAAGACCTAAATGAAATTTATTAAGGCTATATTTATTATATTATTATAAATATAATATTAAATTTATAATATTATTTATATTAATTTTATAAATTCATAATATTTATATTATATAAATTTATTAAGTTTGGTGCTTGTTTTAGACATAGCTGTCTATATTATTTATCTATGAATATGCAATAAATCATTCTTAAACTTGATAGCCTAAAACAACAATAACCAATTTTACCTCACCTATTTTGATTCAGGGATAAGGAATTTGTGAGCAGCTTAACTTAACTAGAGTGTTCCAGCTTGAAGTCTCATGAGCTTTCAGTCACATACAGCATAGGGCTGGAGACTTTCAAGGGTTTATTGGAGCTGCAGGATCTACCTTCGACTTGTCTCACTAACATGACGGGCAAGATGGTGCTGGTTGTTGGCTATGGGCCTGTATCCCTCTCCTCATTGGCTTTCCACAGGAGGACTTGATTGTCCTCACAGCCTGGTGGCTGACATCCCCCAGAGAAAACAATGAAAGAGAGCAAGATAGAAAAGGCAACATCTTCTAGTGACCTAGCTTTGGAAGTCACACACTTTCATTTCTGTCTTAATTCTGTTGGTCACACTGGGCCAACCCAGATTCTCCCTGATTCAGGGCAGGGACTAGATAACGGTATGATATTAGGAGGCAAGGATTATTAGAGACCGTCTTTTAGACGGGCTTCCATATGCTCTCTGAAACTTTTCCACCATTTAATGATTTTTGCTCTTGTCAGATTCTAACTCTTCTTGAATCCCATTAGTACTTTATAGTTTTCAGGAGATTTACCCTGTCCAATAGTTAAGTATTCTATAAGATTTTATCAGAAAGTCCTTTCCAAGAAAGTCTCTTTCCAAGCATATAAAAAATTCTTCCTTCTGAACTTTTAGAACTTTCATGGTTTTTTTCTAATTCATTTTTTTTCAAAATTTAAATTCATTAATTCATTTTTAATTCATTTTTTTTCAAAATTTAAATATTTGATCTAATTGGCATGGGCATTTTTGTGTGTGTGTTAGATATGCATTCAACTTCATTTTTTATAGACGGTACTTAGTTGTTTCAATATAGTTAAGTGAATAAGTGTATCTTTCAACAACTGATATGAGATGTTACCTTTATTATATAATAAATTTTGATAAGTAGTTGGTATTATTTCTAGTCTTCATATTTTTTGTCCAATCAATATTAAATAACAATAGTAAGCACAAGAGATTAAAACAAACTCCTTTAGTTTTTCTCATTGAAAATTACATTGGTATTTGGTCTCAAACATAGCAACGAATTATTTTTCTATTTCTCTTGTTGAGAGTTTTTTTTTATTATTTAGGATATTTGTTAAATTTTGTCACAGGTCTTTTCATGATTATATATTACACAATAAATACTACTGGATTTTCTAGTTGAACTAACTAGTAGTTATCTAGTATTGATAGTAATTGAAAGACTAGCTTATGTCTTTTCTTTAGTAGGCTTTGTCAGATATATATATTTTATATTTCCCTTGTAAAGATATTTGGAAGTGCTGCTTCTTTTTTCTTCTTCTTCCTTCCCCCTGCCGCAGCAGCCTCCCTTCCTCCTCCTCCCCACCCCCTTCTTCTTCTTTACAGAATAGTTTAAACAACATTGAATTATCTGCTTTTAAAAAAATTGACAGCATTCCCCTGTGCAATAATCTGGCTCTGACACTTCTTTGGGAGGAGAAACTTAATTTTTTTTTACATTAGATTATCTCATGTAATCTGAGTATGAAATGGTGCTACATAAGAAGATAGATACTTGGTTCCTGTAATCCCCCTTTCCTGGCTATCACTGAAGGAATACATGTCTTTTCGTATGCTAATGAGATGACTGGTACCTGGGGGTACTTGAAGAGCCTTAGGGCCGTGACTGGTTGCCAGGAGTACCAACCATGAGGTAGGAACCAATGAATACCTCTGACCTCCAGGGATAGAAGATGGACTAGAGATTGACTTGATCACCAAAAGCCAATGATTCAGTCAATCATGCCTGTGTAATAAAGTATTCATAAAAACCCAAAGTTCAGAGAGCTTTCCATTTGCTGAACACATGGAAATGCTGAGAGGGTAAGCATGCCTGGGGAGGGATGGAAGCTCCACACCCTTGCCCCATACTTTTCCATCTGGCTGTTACTGAGTTGTATCCTCTTTATAATAAACTGATAATCTAGTAAGTAAATTACATTCTGTGAGTTCTGTGAACTATGCTAGCAAATTATTAAAACCAAAGGGATGGCCATAGGAATTTCCAATTAATAGTTGATTGGTCAGAAGAACAGATACTAACCTGAACTTGGAATTGGGGTCTAAAATGGGCCAGTCTTATAGTTCTGCATCCTACATCTATCTACTAATCTTAGGTAGATAGGGTCAGAATTGAATCAAACACATTTAGTGTCAGAATGGAAGCGGGGTGAGTAATGTAAGTTGAATACAGAGGAAACAAGAGTTTTCCTTTCAGATAGGATACAACACTGCTGGGCATCAAAAACAGGTGATTTGACGTCATGTTCCAGAGTTAGAGGATTGATCAGATTTTTACTGACATCTACAGAGACATTGCAATGCTAATCTAGAAAAGCAGAATTAATCAGAAGCAAATAAGGAGAGCTTTGCAGCATAAGAAGAAAACAATAATATAAGAGATATACAATGGAAATTTCCTATGTTTCCAAGGAAAACAATGAACATTCCTACTTTATTTTAATTTAAAACTTCTTGGAAACTGCTGGCAATCTGCCTTCATCGCCTACATCTATTGTATTATAAAAATTAAAATCAGCCACAGAAATTAGCATGAATCACAGGCAAGACAAAGAAGGAAGCAGGTTAGACTTCCTGAAGGCAAGAATTTGACTAAAAGAGAAAAATATCAACAGCTGAATTATTTTTATTTTCAGTCTGCTACTGCTGCATAAGAATGCTACCTCATTTTATTATCACCATTTGATGAGGCTTTTTAAGTTCTAAAAATAGAAATTATTTTAAAAACTATCATTGAAAGTATACTTGCTTTAGAGATTAAAAAGTTGAGGAAGGCATTTGCTTTAGTTAAGGTAAGAAACACATCTAGTATTGCCTAATTTCACCATTTTATTTTTAGCCTAGGCAATAGGTATTGCTAATAGAAACACATTTTTAAACGCTTAAATGACTAATTCTTTGCTAAAAGAAAACTAGCTTAAAATTCAGCATAATCTTACAATAATTTTTTTTAAATGTGTTATTTTTAGCCAGGTGCAGTGACGCACACCTGTAATCCCAGCTCTGCTGGGGTCTGAGGCTGGAAGCCTGCAAATTTCAAGGCCAGCCTAAGCAACTTAGCAAGACCTTGTGTTATGGCTTGAATGTGAGGTGTCCCCCAAAAGCTCACGTGTGAGACAATGCAAGAAGGTTCAGAGGAGAAGTGAGAGTCTGAACCCAATCAGTGAATTGACCCCCTGATAGGGATGAACTGAGTAGTAACTGAAGTGGAAGGGTGTGGCTAGAGGAGGTGGGAATTGGGTGTGTGGCTTTTGGGTATGTATTTGTGTCTGGCAAATGGAGACCTCTCTCTGTGCTTTCTGATTATAATGTGAACTGCTTCCTTCCACCACGCTCTTCCACCATGATGTTCTGCCTCACCTTGGGCCCAGAGTAATGGAGCCAGCTGTCTATGGATTGAGACCTCTGAAACTTAACTGTGAGCCTTTTCCTCCCCTACAATTGTTCTGGTCAGATCCTTTAGTCACAGCAGCAAAAAAACTGACTAAAACCCGGTTCCTAAATAAAGCATTTTGGAAAATGTCTGGGGGTGTAGCTCAGTGGTAGAGTCCCTAGATTCAATTGCCAGTAATGCAAAAAAAAAAAAAAAGAAAGTTTAATTTTTAGCAAAATTGTATTATGAATATATAGATGTATATTCTATATATGCTCTGCACATTTATATATGTTTATAGAGTAGGAAATATTGTTTCAGGATCCAGTGGGTAAAATTTGTAAAATACCATTTTTGTTTTCATTTTAAATTTTAAATCACTGTTGTGAATGTAGAAAACTGCAGCATCTTCATATAGTAGCAAAAATTTTATATGATACTGATTTTAAGTACTATATAGGAAACCAGATAAATTTATTTGAGGTGGAGGAGTTAGGTGAGCGGGCCACAGTTTAAGGGTACCAATATTAAATAATACTGTTTACTCAATTCTGAAAATCTGAAATTTTGGCCAGATTACACTTCACTGCCATCACTGCATGTAAGAATTAGACAATTATGCTTTAGATACTTACATGATATAATTTTGAACTGCATCTAAGAATATCTTGTTTCAGTGACTCTAAGTTGAAGACCTCGAGTCTAAGAATCTCACGTTTTGTCAGAGATCCACTTAGCTAAATTTCATTGTATTCATAAAAACAAATAAAGCTGGTTCTTAAGTATAATTATGTCCTTACTGAAAATCTTTCTCATAAAGTCTTTTGTGATTTGTTCTCTTCCTTTTACTGATTATCTATTTGGTTTTACATTTTATTCAACTTATTTTATACCAATTCAAGATGTTAAATCATGCCTCAACAGTTCTTTTGGCCCTGAATACTCTTCCATTTGTTAATGTGATAAGCTATTTCACATCCTTCAAGACCCAGCCCAAATTTTGATATATCCAAGTACTCTACATGACCTCCAGTGAATGGGCTTCTACCTTTTTCTTCTTGTATTACATAGTTTAACTGTATGCCTCTTCCACTAGCCCACAGTCTTTCCCACTAGACTGCGAGGTCCTGGGAAGCAATAGCAATGTCCCATCCACTTTTGACATTCCTGTCTGTATTGCGATTCCCTCACTGGACTGCCCAGCACAATGTCTGGCATGACACATCTTTGATGGATGAGTGGGTGCTAAGTCAGTATGATCCCGGGTGGCTCTGAAGTGCAATCTGAAGAAGATGATATCAGTGTGGTTAGGCATGAAACAAAGTTACACCATATAAACAACAACAAAAAACTACACAAAATTAAAGCCAAAAATTTTATTCAGGGAATAAACATTAGAAAGCTAAGTATTTGTAGTAAGTACAGAAATTAAATGTAAATTACCGGAAATTTTCAAAGGAGACAGTGCTTGGAGGTGGATAGAGGATCCAAATCTTGTTTCCACAGATGCTCAGTCCATAAAAACAGCAAATGATTATGATTAAATAGCTCATTTTGATATCTATTATGGCTATTTTTCCACAAATAGGTTTTATATGTGTCTAGATTGTGTGAATGATCCTGCCCCTCGCCCCCCTTTTAAAGCAATATACAGTAGTAGCAATTTGTTTCAACAAACAAAGCAATGTTCATGGCAAGCCTCTGAAATGTCTGCACCACAGCAGTGAACCAGTCACACATAAGGGGAAGTGTGACAGCAGTGCTGGAATGGAAAGAGGTGACGGTCCTAACCACTGATGATTAAAATATCTAGCCTTTGCAAAATTTACATTACCATTTGACCATGTGAATACATCAGTGGGGCCCTCTTGGTGCCTTGGAGGGGACCTATACCAAAGAAGGGCCCTAAGGCAGAAATACAAGTGAAAGAAAAAAAAAAATTATTCCTTCCTTCTCAAGTAGACATGAGAATAACAAAGCCTGATGGCAAAGAATGTAGTCACATTTCAAAAGTATGTTTTGTATCATGAAGAAAACAGACCTTTCTTGTTCCCATCAGACACGAAGGGGAACAATTTGGAGGCAAACTCAAGAAGGGAGTGAGCAAAGGACAGACCGTTGTTTTGTACAAAAATATGATTTATAACACATGGATTCTGGAAAGAAAGTGACTTGTGAATTAAAAAATATTTGGGAAAACCATTTTGTCCTTTCTAAAAAGTTTTAGGCTAGGGTTGCAAACTGACAAAACCTAAAGGTAGGTTTTATTTGGTCTGTAAAATGTTTTTAGTTTTTGTTTTTTGTTTTTGTTTTTAATGAACCAACACACACAAATATGACTTCAAAATACGCATTCTGTCTATCTACATCAACCTTCATCTCTGTATGGGAATATTCAGCTGGGCTGGGTAGTGAGCGCCTCTTTTAGATATAGTACTGATTGCTACTGCCCTCACCATTTACTCATTTATATAAAAGCATTTATTTCAGCCCATTTTTTTCAAAACTTTCTAGTTCTTGCCTAAGCATGACTATATTGTCTTTATACTTTAGGGAGTTTGTATTTGATCCAACAGGCACACTGCACACTTGTAAGGACATCACAAAGGGACCAGCTTTATTTGGAGAGGCTAAGTAGATGATAGGATGGCATCATAAGATGTGGAGAGACTTCTGTGGGTGGGAGGCACCGGATGACCACACTAATGGGCTCCTCCCAGAAGAATATCCCAGATGGAAGGAGTCAAAAGTTGGGAAAACAATGGCCACAGGGAGAATGAGGCAATCCTACTAGGAATGAAGATACGCTGTATCATTAACTGGGTGTAGACTATGGTTTTTTAAAAAATATTCTTTATTTTTTTAGTTGTAGGTGGACAGAATATCTTTATTTTATTTTTATGTGGTGCTGAGGATCGAACCCAGTGCCTCACGTGTGCTAGGCGAGCATGCTACCACTGCGCCACAATCCCAGCCCCGACTATGGGGTTTTTAAAGGTAGAGGGAGATTCACATAGGGACTTAGCAGGGAAAGATGTAAATTTGAGGGCAAAAGAAGCAACTTAGGAGCAGTGGGGAAATCCGAAGAGGATCACCACGTGAACATCTTAAGTGATCAGATCCCCTCCCCCGGGTGCTCTGAAAAGCCATTTTCACTTTGAATACAATTTATTTATTTATTTATTTATTTATTTATTTATGTATTTATTTAATGTGCTGGGGATCAAACCCAGTGCCCCACACATGCTCGGCAAGCTCTCTACCACTAAGCAACAACCCCAGCCTGCCATTTTTACTTTGAATGGTCCTCTCTTAGTGTGCAACTCTCCTCATTTAACCCAAAGTGAAGGAAACTATAGAAGACCACACAGCCATGTATAGCAGTGCTCAGGATCCTGAAGGAACAGGGCAGTAAAGGAGAAGGACGACCTAGCCCACCTGCTGATTCACTAACACCTGCAGAAGGAGAGAAGCATCCAGCGGCAGGAATCCTGCTCGGAATTGCTAGGTGTGAGCAGATGCAAGGTGAATATTGCCCTCAGGAAGGTGAGTACTCTGAGGATTGCAGAGAAGAACATATGGTTTTGTCCAGTTCATTGTAAGTATGCCAAGTTGATAGGCTTGTAAATCCTAGTTCCTGGAACAAAGGAAATATCTAAAAATTTTATTCATCCTTGTCATTTTTATTATCTTAAAAACAAAACAAACAAACAAAAAAATCTGCATTCCTGCTCCTTTTGAGGTCAGGGTCCCCAAATAGCAGCTCAGAAGCCACAACTGGTTTACAGGTGTGTTTTGTTTGAAAATGTATGGTTAGCCTGCCTAGTTTCCCTGACCATACCACTTCCTGTTGCTTTACATCTCACTAGTTCCCTTTTGCAGATCAGCTGATGAGTCTTTGTAGGCAATTGAATTTTGACCTCTATTAAACTCAACAAACCCTGTGGAAGAGGAGGGAAGGGTTAGGCAGAGATGGGATTCTGCTGTCTTTTGTCAAGAGAAGAGGTGGCAGAGGACTTGAGGAAAGGAAGAGTGGTCTGTGAAAGTGGATAGTTCTGGATTCATGTTAAAGTAGGTAGGTAGAAGTGAGACAGAAAAGCAGGGTAAGAACTGGGTTTGGGGGCTGGGGTTGTGGCTTAGTGGTATAGCTGCTTGCCTAGCACATGTGAGGCACTGGGTTTGATCCTCAGCACCGCATAAAAATAAATAAAGGTTAAAAAAAATAAAGAACTGGGCTTGGGAATTACACCTTTAGATACTGCCTGTGTGACCTTAGGTAAATGCCATACCCTCTCTAAATCTAATTTTTTTCATACACAAAATGAGATTTTTAGAATCTATAATCATGATAGCCAGAACCAAATGAGTTACACATGAAAAGTTATAGCTTCCCATTGTTTCCTTATTAATTTTGAGTTAAAAGAATCACTACATTGTTAAACAATAGTTTTAAAAATAGAGGTATGAATTCATTCACATAATGCATTTGAAAAATAATGGAAAATCTTGCTTTTTAGAGATAATGATGATAAGCTAAATGAGTAATATTAGTGTGGTTATTTAATTACTGTCTGTCTCCTCTAGGGACAGAAACTTGGTGTAGATCACTCACATGGGCATATAATAGATGCTCAATTAGTCTTTGTACAGTTCATGCTTGATATGAGTGAAGTTCATTTTTTCCAAAATAAAATTATTCAGTCCCTATAGATGTCATAACCTGTCCTATGATCTATCAATCTGTCCTGTGATCATAAAATCTTGCATTTTAATAACTCTTGAAAACAATAAAGATGTTTTCAATTGGTGATTATGACAAATCTATGAAATAGATTTGAACACTACTATTATCATATTTTGATGACTGAGAAAATAAAGGATCAGAGTATGTCATAAAAATAACTACATGAATTCCTTAAAATTATCATCTCTAAATTTATCTATAACCATGGTAAAATATTCAGAACACATTGTCATTTGAATAGCCAGTACTAATGAGTATATACTACAACCTCACTGTATTAGTCTGTTTTGTGTTGCTATAACAAAATACCTGAGGCTGGATAACTAATAGAATAAAGAAGTTTATCTGATCCACAATTTTGGTGGCCACAGAGTCCAACAGCCCAGAACTGGCATCCTGATGATGATCCCTGGCTGCTTCACAACATGAGAGAAATACAGAATAGGAGCCTACTGCGTGTGGAAAGAACCAAGTGTGTGACTGTGCTTTATAACAACCTACTCTTATGAAAGCTAACTCCATGAGTTAATCCCTTTCAGGCAGTACCCTCCTGGCCTAATCAGTTAAGGAACTTCTTAAAGAATCCTCTACCTCACACTGCCATATCGGAGACCGAGCTCCCAGGAAGCACATAAACCTTTGGGGGATACACTCAAAGCACATCCAAATTTTAGGAACTATTTTCATTAAAAATTTAAATATATATTATTAATTATAAATAAAATAGATAAAACATACAAAATATATAAAATATTTTTAAATCAATCAATCTACCTATCTATACACCTAACAGCTGGGAAGACTATACACCAAAATAATGATACTGTTGCTCAATGATAAAATCTCCTATAGTTTAAATTTTTAATTTATCTATATTTCTATTTTTTCAAATGCATATGTATTGTGTTATTTTATAATTATGAGACTTGTTTAAAAGATGAAGTTTTTTTAATTGAAGAAAGAGCTACTTAAACAGAGATGAAGATACAAATTAGCTGTTACCAGGATGTTGGAAAATTTATGGGAGTAAATGAGTGTCTACTCTTGGAGAAAAATGAAAGAAGAGACCTCAGATGAGAAAAAGTTGATAAATAAAAAGGATTATAAAGAGAAGGAGAATTAAGTATAATCTAATAAAATCACCAAGTGATGAAAATATTTGAATAGTGTTTATGATAATAATTGCTATACTGTTTAAATATTATTTACAGTTGTAAATATTTCTTTTTAAATTTTTATCACTGAAAAGGAAACAGTCACAGATGGTAAGTTAATAATAAACACACTCAAATTCATAAATTCAAAATAAAGTTTTTAGGGATTTCAGATCCAAATATTTTATAAAAAATTTATTCCCCTGATGTTCCAACATCATGTCTTCCAGTCATTGTAGTTTTGTTAAAGAGAGGAAAAGTTAATTATCCTCAGAGATGACTAATTTTTCCAGAAAATTCCTCTAGAGAATGTTAAGAAGGAAATTGCTTAGCATCAGAATTTTAAGCTGCTAAAAGGCCACCATCTGCCCAGGCACTGTTTCATCTCTTTATGTGGTCTCCCAACATCTACAATATGGAAAATCTTAAATCCCTTTATAATAAGCATCCACTCAAAAAAACAATGTGCAGCATTAATAAATATACATTAGTGGAACTGAGATCATTTTATTTTATCTTCAAACTGTTTTTGAGTGTCTGCTGTACTGTGTCATCCCTGAGGATGCGAAGACCTGGGAAGCACAGTTGGGATCCCAGAAAAGCTCTCAGACCCAGGGGGAGACCCTGCAGGCAGGTAAAAAAGAAGGTCCTTGGGGTCTGCGGTTATCTTCTGAGTGACAAGGGAGCAGATTGAGGCTCAGAGGAGAGAAGCATTTGGAAACTGGTTTTATAGGTGAGATGGTATTGGTTACGGCCTCAAGGGAAGAGTTGTCAGAGTCACAGAATAGTAGGAGCCATTGTCAGTGTGAGCAAAACTGGGTTTAGGCAGCACTTCAAAGGGTGAGGTGTGAGTACAGGAACACTTCATAATAGCAAACCTAATCACAAAGGTTAAGTAACTTTATGATCACAGTTCCATTCATGTGAAAATATGAGATGGCAATTCCAAAGGCTTTAGTCTTGCCTAGCCTGGATTTGGGATAAATTTCTTTTTCTTTTCTATATTTTCTAAAAGCTAAAATACTTTATATATATATATATATATATATAATACTTTATATATATATATAAGCAGTATATGCTTAATGTAGAAAAATCAACATGAGTGAAATAAAAAAATAAAACCCATGAAAATTTCAACTCTGAGGCCAGGATTAGCATTTTCAGAGATAATATTATAAAATTGTTCTCATAGTAGATGTTATTTGAATGGGAAAACATGTGGGATTAAACATTTTAAAGGATTAAAAGAAATAAAAAGATTTGTCAATGTCATTTGGTCAATTCCAAATTAGATTTGATTAAAATCATGTTCTTCTGAATCACCATCTAGTATTATTATGCACATATTAGAGTAGTGTTTGTAGGTAGAAGAGAAAATTTAGCTTTTGATGATACATTCTTATTTCTTCTTAGACTCATGATCTGGAGAACTGTCCTTTATAAAACAAATGGCTGATGGGTATGGGTATGATCATTGAGGATACCCATTCCCCAAATTTGACTTTAAAAATTGTAATGGGAGAGGGAAAAAGAAGACAGAAAAATAATTTCACTGATTTAAGCATTTTGAAATCAGTGAAAGTGAAATGATCCTGAGGTGACTTTTAATGCATTGACCTTGTAGCCTCTGAAGGAGATACTTTTGAAGCTGGTACTTTCTGGAACTGGGGAAAAAAAAAAAAGCTGAAGGTAAGTTGGAAGATTTGGGGATGAGAAGAAAGAAAAGGCTGTTTATGAGACTAGAGTCACATGTGAATGGATTAGGATTTTTTGTTTTTTCTTTTTATTTGAGGGGAGGGGGTGTTGGATATTTATTTATTTATTTTTGTTGAGGGCCCAGGAGGACTAAAAAAAGAGGTAGCATAACGTCTGTCCTTGTCTGGGTTTCAGCCCTTGATATGAACGCAGATAAAAACAAACAAACAAACAAAACACCAGAAAGTCAAAAACTGATAGAAAGTGATTTCACACTGTTGGTGAGATTCTGGGAAAGATTTAAGGGTTTAGAAATGATTAAGTCAATCCTTCTTGAGCCTTAGAATTCTGAACTAAATAGAACTGTTTCGGTTCTTAGTGGCAGAGCATGGCCTGAAGCTAGAGAGGAGACCGCTTGCAGCAGCTTCCAGATAGAAAGCTCCATTCCTCCGGTGCCCGCATGACCAGGGCAGGCCATGCCAGACACTGAGCTTGGCTTTCACACTGCAAGCGCTATCAAGAGTGCCAGTGGTGAAGCTTCTGCTTCTGCATCAGGTGGGAGAGGAAGGAGGAAAGAAAGACAAGGTAGGTGCTTGACTGTGACCTCAATACCTACCCACCTTGAGGACTCCCAGAAACATCTGGGTGTACTCTGAGAGGAGCTGGTTTCCTGCTGGGTCAGATGAGAAGGGAGAGCAGGTGATGGGACAACAGCCCAGGCTGCCAGATGAGCAGGAAAAGCAATGTGACTTTGTTTTATAGCTAGGCGGGTAAGGTCTGCTTGAATGAGCAACATGTAGGTGTGCTTGAAACCCATTGCTTTTGTGATGATTGACTTTTGGAGGTGTTCATCCTATAAAATGTGTTCTCCCCTTCCATTTAAAACCATTGGTTTATCATTTTAAGTGGTTGTGCACTTTCATATCAGATGGTTGTATAACCTTTGATTTTAGGATCCTATTCTTGGACATTTAGGCTGTTGGGTGATGTGCTATATCAATTATGACCAACATTCTTCTTGGTATACTTTGGAACATGGCTGTTATCGTCTTAGAATAAAAAATCAGAAGGGGAATTTCAAGGTCAAAGAATACACGGGTTGGGGGGTTTCAATAGCACTACAAATTATCTTCCAGAGGATTCTTCCAATTTATATTCCTACCAGAAAGACATGGGTATTTGCTCACATCCTTTTAACAATGGGCATGATTAGGTTATATATGTTCTGTTCGTATATAGGTTATATGTTTTGTATAACCTATATATAGGTGACCATTGCTTCCTGAGTTTATCCCATTTTTTATTATTATTTATATATATATATATTTTTAGTTGTTGATGGATCTTTATTTTATTCATTTATTATTTATATGTGGTGCTGAGGATCAAACCCAGAGCCTCATGCATGCTAGGCAAGAGCTCTACCACTGAGCTATAGCCCCAGCCCCCCACTTTTGATTATTATTAGTGAAGTTAGATGCCATCTTTTGTTTGTTGGTGATATTATTATTATGTTCTGGGACTAGGGATTGAATCCAGGGGCACTTTGCCACTGAGCTACACCCTCAGCCCTTTTTTAATTTTTAATTTTAATACAGGCTGTCACTAAGTTTCCCAGGCTGCCCTCTAACTTGCAATCCTCCTGCCTCAGGCTCCTGAGAAGCTGGGATTACTGGTATGCACCACAGCGCCTGACTTGTATGTATTTTTAAAAATCACTTGTTAAGCTAGGTGCATGTGTGGTGCACGCCTGTAATCCCAGCACTTTGGGAGGCTGAGACAGGAGAATCGTGAGTTCAAAGCCAGCCTCAGCAACAGCGAGGCTCTAAGCAACTCAGTGAGATCTTGTCTCTAAATAAAACACAAAATAGGGCTAGGGATGTGGCTCAGTGGTTAGGTGCCCCTGAGTTCAATCCTGGTACCAAAAAAAAAAATCACTTTCTAAAAATGTGACTGACTTTTTTTAATTTAATTTTTACACAAATGGGGCACAACTTTTTATTTTTCTGGTTGTACATGATATAGAGTCACACCATTTGTGCAATCATACTCGCACATAGGGTAATGATGTCCATCTCATTCCACCCTCTCCTTCTCCCACCCCTTCTATGCCCTCCCTCCCCTCTGCCCAAACCAAAGTTCCTCCATTCTTTCCTTGCCACCCCCATTATGGTTCAGCATCCACTTGTCATAGAGAACAATCAGCCTTTGGATTTTTAGGATTGGCTTACTTTACTTAGCATGATATTCTCCAACTCTATCCATTCACCTGTAAATGCCATAATTTTGTTCTTCTTTAAGGCTGAGTAATATTCCATTGTGTATACATATCCATTCATCTATTGAAGGACATCTAGGTTGATACATAGTTTAGCTATTGTGAATTGAGCTGCTATAAACAGTGACATCGCTGCATCACTGTAGTATGCTGATTTTAAGTTCTTTGGGTATAGACCGAAGAGTGGGATAGCTGGGTAAAATGGTGGTTCCATTCCAAGTTTTCTAAGGAATCTCCATACTGCTTTCCAAAGTGGTTGCACCATTTTGCAATCCCACCAGCAATGAATCAGTGTACCTTTTTCCCTACATTCTTGCCAGTACTTATTATTGCTTGAATTCTTGATAATTGCCATTCTGACTGGAGTAAGATAGAATCTTAGAGTAGCTTTGATTTGCATTTCTGTAATTGCTAGAGATGTTGAACATTTTTTTATGTATTTGTTGGTCAATTATGTATCTTCTTCTATGAAGTGTCTGCTCTTTTCCTTAGCCCATTTGTTGATTGGGTTATTTACTTTTTTGGTGTTAAGATTTTTGAGTTCTGTACATATCCTGGAGATTAATGCTCTATGTGATGTGCATGTGGTAAAGATTTTTCTCCCATTCTGTTGGCTCTCTCTTCACATTACTGATTGTTTCCTTTGCTGCAATGAAGCTTTTTAGTTTGAATCCATCCCATTTATTGATCCTTGATTTTATTTCTCATGGGGGACAAAAGCAAATACTAAGTCCTAAATTAGGAGAGAAAATTCAACATGAATTTTGGTGTGCTTTTATATGTTGTGGAAAAAGAAAAGAAAATAAGAAAGAAAAAAGAAAATGATCGCACAAGACTTGTCCTTATATCTCAAAAATCACCTTTCTTTAAACATTTCATTCTGAAACTTTGCCTTGCTGTGGGTATGTGTGTAGTACCCGTGTGTGCGCACACTCATTCACATTATTTCCTGGGTTTTAGTTAGTAATGTCCACAACTGGCCTGCAGACCAGTCACTGTAGCCAAGTGCACTAAAATAAACACTCTGCTTGGTGATGAGACAGTGCTGTGTTGACACTTCATTTTTCTGCCTTCTGTTTGCAAATATAATATGTTGATCTACAACTATCGACGGTTGGTTTTCACACAGAATTAACTAACTTTGTCCCTTCTACACTGTCTACCTTCATTGACTAGAAGGTAGGCAGGGGTGATTTGGGGAGACTTTTGCTGCTTTTTCCATATATCCCTAATGGAAGAAAAGGGACTGGCATTAGCTGAACATTTATCATTTATTCATCACAATTGCTCTTAGAGGTTGGCATTTCTCATCCAAATATTTTGTGGTTGAGAATCATGAGGCTAGGGGAAAGTAAGTGAATAAATTCATCCCAGCTTCCAGAGGCCGGAAGCACTTCTCAAAGCCAGCAGCTCCTAAATGTCAACCGTTCACATGCCAGATTCTAATGCTTTGTTACATATGAACACCACATTAATAAACATTTTACATCAAATCAATTTATATTTTTAACTTAAATATTTATTTAAAAAGGAAAGTTTATGTTAGTACCATAAATGGAAATCCAGTATCAATAGTCATACACAGAAGGTAATATAAATATCTCCTTCAGCAAAATGCTTGTGGTCCAGTTGTCCTGAGGCTGTTTCTACCTCATTGTAATTTTTAAAAGCCTTTTTTTTCTGTTTCTAGTCATAAACCTCAATTTCCCACTCTACCCCAATCTCCCAATCTTTCTAAGAACTGAAGGCTGTTTATCAAGTAATTTTGAAGGCCATATGTCTCCACACTTGGCCCGTTGAGGAGCCCTCTCGCCCCACTTCCAGGAATATAATATTCACCTTTTTGCTTATCTATATAAGCATGCACATTTTGGGAAACTTCAAATTAGGATGCTTCCTATCCCTCCCTTCTAAGAAAAATTACTAAACCCAAATATTGTTGAGGGATCAAAATACAAATAGCTCAGTTCTGAGACACATAAATTGCCCTAGTCACTCAGTAATGACTTTGGGAAAAACACAAAAGGCTAATGGATCCTTTCTTGGCAGATAGCATTTCTCTTCTGAAGCTCTCCACAGTGACATTTGTTTATTTTTAGAGTCCTGTGGCTAGCACACTGCACTGGGGCATGATTGATTATTCATTTCTGCTCTCTCTAATGTTGAAAGTGATTGCTACAGTTGAAAACAGTCATGAACCAAACTAGTGGCTGGCCACCAACACAAGTGGTTCAGTGGTGACTTGGGCTTTTATTTTGTGGGAAAGCAACATTTCTCCCTGGTTTCATTCAGAACCTATGAGGAAAAAATTTTTTTTTTGTACCTGTAATGAATTTTCTTTGGAGCATATGTTGTTAAGTGTTGATTCTCTGACTGAAAACCTCCTTAGGTAAGGATGCTTTGATTGCAAGTTATATCCTGCTTGTCCACTGAGATATGCTCATCTATGATCCCTATTCTAATGCCACTCCCTTTCCTTCCATTAGTGGCAGGTGTCATTCTTAAACAGTCCTTAGATAGCATCCCACTGGAACCTACTGTTCATGACAGCCAAGTTTCCAGGTTTCTTGTTCTTTGCAAAGTGTCATTTACTTTTTCTTATGTGGCTCTTACTAGTGTTAAATAAAATGATTCTTTGCAAGTGAAAATAGAAGACAGAAAGAAAGAGAATAAAACACTAATTCTGGGAGGAGCAGGGCTCAAACTCTTGGGCTAGGGATAAGAAGGGAATGCTTCAGGAAATTGGAAGTCAGGGAAACATTAAGCACCAATTGCAAGCAGTAAATTTTATCCTTATCGCTTGAGCTGATGCCCACTTTTGATCACTGTAAACAAATAGTCTATTTTCCATGTCTGAGGATTTCTAGATTTTTATTTATTTATGTTTTTACCTAGTTGGTTGCTTGTTGCAGAATTTAGAATTTTTGAAGGAATCTTTTTTTTTTTTTTTTGAACCAGGTTGGGAGATAAGGACATGGGGAGTTGCTAATGAGGAAAACAAAGATATTTTATGATTCAGACATGATCCAAAATTAAATGTGAATAAGTGCAGGATAAGTGCCGTGGGAATGGTGGGGTGAACACACCTCTCAAAAAGCAGAGAAACTGTTGTGAAGTCATTCAGGTAGACAATATTTAAATGGCAAAGAGTACTTTAATATGTAAGTTCACACCACAGGTATGACATAAAGAGCTATTTATCAACTTTATGAGAAAAACTGCAGCAATTGAGACTGCTTTGAGAATAACAGCTGAAAAAGTTTTTGCTTTAAGAACTCAAAGTCCTATGAACAGATTTTTTTAAACTGTTTTTAACTGTTGGTCCCTTTACTTTTGCTTTGAGTTATCCTTGTAAACACATTTCTGTCACTTAATATTAAATTATAAAAGCACTCATTGCCTGGTTCCAGTGGCACACACCTGGAATTCTAGCTACTCAAGAGGCTGAGGCAGGAGGATAACAAGTTTAAGGCCAACCTGGGCCACTTAGCAACACCCTCTATCAAAATAAAAAGGGCTGGAATGTAGCTCAGTGATACAGCACCCAAGAATTCAATACCCAGTACTGTAAAAAACAACAACAACAACAACAACAACATTTCTTGGCTAACATTCCTAGGCATCACACTCTCTCCCAGTTTAATCAGACAGCGATTATTTTACTGGATTTTCTGAATGTCTCTTCTAAAGAAGAGACTGCTTTTACCTGTTTCTATGTTTTTACATTTCCAGGATCTGGACTTAGTGACCACTCCAAAGCCAAGAACAGGTTTTATCTAAAAAAGCCCTAATTGTCCCTGGTTCTCTGGGTGTCAGTGGCAATTTGCACCTGAGGAATCATTCCCTACCTGTTAATCACCATAGGTCTTTTTTAAACATTTTTAAAAAATTGAGATGGGCACAATACTTTTATTCTTTGTTTATTTTTATGTGGTGCTGAGGATCAAACCCAGTGCCTCACATGTGCGAGGCAAGAGCTCCGTCACTTAGCCCCTTACCATATGTCTCCATGACATCTCCTGCGTTTTACCCCAAGACAGGCAGATCATTTAAAACTGTGTTAGATCATTTTACAATTTGGGATCCAGTCTTACTGCTCAGCCCACTCTATCTCTTAACTAACTACACACACATTGCACATTCTCAGAGCTGCAACAGCAAAACCTATGGGCACCATAGACACCATTCAATTTCCTGCATTGAGGAGCTTACTTCATTCAAGTCTCTGAGTCTCTGCTCCCAAATTCAGTTACAGGCCCCCAAAGCTGCTTATTACGAGCCTCTCTGATTCAGTGTAGACAAGATTATCTTTCTCTAGCCTGTCTGAGGTAGAGGTGTTTAATTCTTTCACTTTCAGTAGAAAAGTTTTGTTAATTCAGAAAAAAAAATCCATAAACTAACATGGTTATCATACACAAATCTTGTTCATTCTTGAACAGCTGTATTAAAAAATGCCTTCAACACATGCAGAGCACTCAACCTGCAAATGATAACCGGTCCCAAAGTACACATTGGTTGTTTGCAATGCTAAATGTGTATTTATTTAAACAAAGAATTGTTAATTACCTATTATGTGAGGCACTTTTTCAACCAAAATGATAGGATGAATGTTGTTTAGGTTGTAGGACTAGCTCATTAAAGGCTTTTTTTTTTTTTTTAATCTAACGTGGAGTAAGCCATAACACAAATTGTACAAGTTATACCTTTGTGAATTATGAATGGTGGGCAAAGTGATGAGGGGAGAGAGAAGGCTGGGTTCAATCCCTGGTATTTAAAAAAAAAAAGTCCCTAATACCATCATGGGGGACTCATTCTCATGACCTCATCTAATACTAATTATCTCCCCAAAGTCCCACCAACAAAAACCATTAATGTGCATCTGAGGATTCAATTTCCAGTGTGTGAACTTTTGGGGGACACATACAAACTATAGTATCAACATTGTGAAAGAAATGGAAGGCTTCTTTGTGACCAGGTTTCTATTACTGTTAATGCGTTGACATCTGTATCTGCTGTTTACTGGCTGACCCATGTGAAAATGAATTTACATTTACTCCCTTTTTTGGGAACTCTAAATAAAAAATTAAGCATTAAAATTGGTTTCTTTACATTCTGATTTATAGACTAGAAATACTCCTGATGGTACTTTTTGTCTCAGTTTTTAATGATGATAATGGACTAATACTTTCAAAGACAGGAGAAGCTGGTTTTTCTTAGTCATCTTTGGGGTATAACTTTCCGAAGCAAGAATTAAATATTTCACAAAGGCATGATCTTTGCTTGTTGATCTTCTTAACAGAAGTCTGAGACTCTATTAGTCTTTGTCTGCTTCAAATTAATAACACAGATGCCAAAAACAATGATATCATTTCGGCTCAATTTCCATTTTTATTATACTTAAGATGCTTTATGTATTTTCCAGAGGAATTTTAAAAATGAGAGTTCTAATGAAAGAAAAATAAGTATAATTAAGTACAATCCTTGGTAATTAAAAGGGATTTTTATGCTTATGTACTTTTATTTTTTTATGATGTACTTATGATGAAATTGTATGCACTGATATCAGGGCATAATAGAATTGCTGATTAAATCACAAAGTTTGCTTTCAGAGTTTCTTCCTATTAACTAACCCATTAAGCTAGGCCTATTACCTGGTTAGATTATGCCATTATTCATTTACCTTTTATGACTCTCGTCACATTATAATTCTCCTTCCCCTATCAACTGTGGACTTGCTGTCAGCCGTAGGAACTTGCTGTTATTTTCAACAGTATATTCTGTGCCTGCTGCACCCCATAACCCATTACTATAGTCCCTGGCACACACAAGACATCATAAAATACAATAACCATATGTTAAGTAAACAAATTATGTCAGTAGAGACCTGAGATAAGTTTACTGTGATAGCTGAGCAATAGATTTGGCAGTTTCTTGGCAATTAAAGCTGGAAGGAGGGGCTGGGGTTGTGGCTCAGTGGCAGAGATCTTGCCTCTCACATGTGAGGCACTGGGTTTGATCCTCAGCACCATATAAAAAAATAAATAAATAAAATAAAGATATTAGATAAAAAGCTCAAGGGAAAACATATTGAGCTATATGACTTTTGTTCTAACTAAAAATAGCATGCACATGAAGAGACAGTTTTCTTGAACTGAACTCAAAAACACTGAGTAAGAGAAATGACCTTACCTTATATGCAGTTTTGCAGAAAAAAAGAAACAAAGAAACAAACAAAAATGCTACTTGAAGGAATTATTTTATGGGCTCTCCCTAAAGTTTACATATATCTAATGAAAATGTTTTTGTTTGTCATGGTAGTTGGTATGGAACCCAGGGTCCCTCACATGATTGGCAAGCACATATCCACATCCTTTTATGAGAATATTTTTGCAGATAATAGATTATATGACCCTTGTATATTGATAACAATTAAGACAGTGTACTTTTGTGTTTAATTGTTTAAGCTTTCTGTCAGAAAGATCTGCATTTTTATCCTAGTCGTACCATTTCCAGGTTTTGTGATATGAGAAATTTACTCTGACACTTGGTTTTCCTTATCTGTGAAGTGTGACACTATTCCTTAGTCGAGTTGTGTAAATTGAGATCATTTATATTATCCTCCAGATAATGAGTAAATGCTCAATAACTGATAGAGAACAATATTAAAGTAAAACTAGGGGTATCTAAGAAAATTATTGTGTATTCAGTAGCCACCAACCATATGTTAAATTAAAGTTAAGTAAAATTAAATAAAGCTAGATTTTCAGTTTTTTGGTCACACGAGCTACATTTCAAGTGTTCAAGAGTCACAGGAGGGTAGTGGCTATCATATCAAATAGCGAGAACACAGGATATTTCCATCTTTGCTGAAAGTTTTATTGAACATTACTATTCTAGTATGGTTAAAATTTTTGGCTGCCAATTTGGGATGATTCCTGGAATCATAGAAAATATTAAGATCCTTCTAAGATGGTAGAGGTGTCCAACCATCAATCGAAATCCATACTTTTGTAATTCCCTTGCAAAGGTCATGTCAAAAGTAATTTTTGTTCTGACAGATGAGAACAGTCTCTCATTCCAAAAATAATGTTTCCAGAGTTTCTTATTAAATCTACACAATAGTTCCAGGAGGGAGATATTATTTTCAAAATGTAGATGAGAAAAATAAAGTTCAGCATGATATAAACTTACTTGTTTCCAATAATTTGGATGGTAAAAGACAGAAATAAAAATTTAAAATCTTTTCTAATTCCAAAACCCTTTGTGCTCTTTTACAGTATTTTGCAGCCTCTCTATTAGAAAATACTAATAGTGCTTCTTATGTATCTTTAGATATTTTGAGCTGGGCTCACACATGCTAGATGTGTGAACTTGGGCAAACTATCCAATTTCAGCATCCTCATCTATAAAATGGGAATTGAGGAGCTGCCTCAAAGGGTTTCTGTGAATACTAGGTGAGACACATGTGAAACATTTGGAATAGTGTCCATTATGTGATAAGAGCTCAATAAATGCTTGCTATTATTATCTAACTCAGTGTTTTAAGAAGAGGTTTAAAAAACTCTTAGCAGTTTCAATTGATTATAACTTGGTATAGAAACATTTTTAAAAATTATACCAATTTGTTTTTCAAGATATGCCACAAAGAGTTTGGATGACCAAGACTTCCCTCATAGCCGGGCAGGGTGGCGCACGCCTGTAATCTCAGTACTAAGGGAGGCTGAGATAGGAGAATCATGACTTCAAAGCCAGCTTCAGCAACAGTGAGGTGCCAAGCAAAACTCAGTGAGACCCTGTCTCTACATAAAACACAAAATAGGGCTGGGGATGTGGCTCAGTGGTTGAGTGCCCCTGAGTTTGATCCCCGGTACCAAAAAAAAAAAGACTTCCCTCACCTGCATTCCCCAAAAGGGGGAAAAGTTTGGCTTCAACCAACCTATTGACATCCCATGGAAGGGCAAGGATCTTCAAAAAGTCTGATCACAGTAGCAGAACATCCTCAGAGCTCAGGAGGTTTACCCAGAGCCTGAGCAGAATCTGTCTTAACTTTATCCTTTTTTTTTTGGAGAACACAAGAGAGGGAGAGAGAAGTGAGAACTGTGGCTGGACATTATCAACTAAGAGGCCCCACATGGGCTGCTATCAAATGCAGATCTTATTTATTGGTCATTAATTTTACAGTTCTCAACCTCAAAATATTCTAGGAGCTTCTTTCCTGCCAGCCCTTGTGAGGTGAGAAATTCATAAACATTAGGTGCAAGTTGATGTGTTTCTTGGAAATATGTTTCATGAACTGGGACACCAAAATGGAGAGTATCAAGGCTGAGTACCCCTTTATCACTTAAGGGCGACAACTTTGCATTTTATGTCTAGAAAAAAAGAGTTAAAACAAACTGCCTGCTAGTGCATGGTTGTAACAGCAATGGTCACACATGCAAACCATTACCACTATCACCACCACCACTACCACTTTCACAGGCTGTAGCAAATACCCTAAGCCTTAGAGAAGAAAGTTCTGAATGATTTAACTAGAAATGGGAAACATTTCAAGTTCCAATAGCAGGAAAACAACTACCAAAAAACCTCAGAACATACCCAATACAAATAAACATCCAGGCCTCTTTCCCTTCTTAATATATTTTATAGCAGTGACCCTCAGAGTCAGTTACATTGCCCAATTCTTAGAATAGTTCTATTGAAATGAGGTGGGAGCAGGTTTCAGACCCAAGAAATGGAGTATCTTCTCACCATAAGGCAGTAGAGGAGAGAGAGAATTTCAGATAGCTGGAATCTCCTGGCAAAGCTGAAGTAATATTTCATTTTCGTGTAGGGCTAGTCCTCATTATAATGCAGATCCAGATGTCTTAGGCAGGATGAAAGGAAGACAGAATCAAAAGCATCATCCATTGGTGGAGGAATCACTTCTTATCACACAGCCCCATTTAACTTAACTTTATTATGAAGTCAGACAAAACCTAGGAACACAAAAAAATGATATTTCTAAGTACCCTTTCAGTTTTCTCCAAAACTATTATTTTTTAAAATTAAGATTATTTTTATTTCTTTCTCTATAAATTGATCTGCATTTTGTTCATTAAATAAAGCAATAAAATTTATTTTGAGGCAGGATCTCGCTAAGTTGGCCAGGCTGGTCTTGAACTTGTGATCCTCCTGCCTCAGCCTACTGGGTAGCTAGGATTACAGGTGCATGTCACTGTGCCCATCTAAGGGAAAGTATTTTTAAATTCTATGTTTTATATAATTATTCTCGTAGTCTAAACCAGAAAATTGCACACTTTTTCCATAAAGGGCCATATGGTAAATAGACTTTGCAGCCATATGGTCTCTTTTGCAGCAATGCAATTCTGCCATTGTTGAATAGTGGGGAAAATGACCTTAAATGATATACAAACAAATGTGTGTGGCTGTGTTGCCATAAAACTTTTGTTGTGCTCCATCTGTATACAATGAATCAAAATGCATTCTGTTATCATGTATACCTAAGTAGAATAAATAAATATATAAACAAAAAACTTTATTTATAAAAGTAGGCATTAAACTGGGCATAGTGGCACATGCCTGTAATCCCAGTAATGCAGGAAGCTGATAGAGAAGAATCCCAAATTCAAAAACAACCTCAGCAACTTAGTGAGACCTGGTCTCAAAAATAAATTTTAAAAAGGTAAAAATAAAAAGGTTTGGGGTGTAATTTAGTGGTACAGCACCCACAGTAACAATAAAATAAAATAAAATAGGCATTGGGCTGAGTTTGGCCTGTGGTCTGCATTGTGCTGACCCCAGGTCTAGACCAGGACCGAGAACTATCCAATAGAAATGTAAAATAAGCCACAAATGTAATTTTAAAATTTTTAGCAGCTACATTTT
This sequence comes from Geosciurus inauris, assembly GCA_004024805.1. NCBI lineage: Eukaryota > Metazoa > Chordata > Mammalia > Rodentia > Sciuridae > Geosciurus > Geosciurus inauris. Next base: position 45,803 of record PVHX01005002.1, on the reverse strand, counting down.
TTTATAAAAAGGAAAAAGGAACCAATGAAATTAACTTTAATAATGTTTTTAGCCCCATATATACAAAATATTAATATTTCAACATATAATTCATATCAAAAATTACTAATTAAATATCTTAAATTCTTTGTGTTCTCTGAAATCTAAGAGGATTTTATACTTATAGCAATCTTAATACAGACTAGCACATTTCAAAAGCTCAATAGTACATGTGGTTAGTGGCTACTAGATTGGATAGGGCAGCTCTAGACTGTGCTATTTCTAGTTCCTCACCTTCTCCCCTTCTTCTAGGTCCATTTACCTTCTACTCACAAGGCCTATTCCAAGATCATTATTCCTGTTCCTGAATTTAGTTTATTCAAGAGGATTGCTCTGGGGCTGCTTATCATGGCCTTCATCACTGCAAGACCCATAGAACAGTGCGGATGTCTGTAGGTTGGGGTTCTGGGGTGTTCCAGAAGAGTCTAGCAATCCACTTTCTAAAAGGCAGAATATGTGTGTATACTGATAAATCCAGTAACTTTTGGAATTTCCCACCAGAAGGAGTTCTAGAACCTCCTCTATTTTTTTCCGTAATTATCCAGAGTATAACTATTAGTTCTAGAGTTCCTCTTCTATGTCTCTGTCTCTCTCTGTCTCTGCTTCTTTGTCTCTCTCAGACGCACACACAGGCCAAATATGTCTTCCATGTAAATGGAGTTACACAGACAAAAATATCATAACTCAAAAATGCATTTGATACACAATCTACTGAACACCAAAGCTTAGCAACAAAGTATGCTGTAGAGTATCCAGTTGTCTCACCTAGTGATCACCGGGTGGCTGGGAACTAAGACTCCCTGCTGTTGCCCAGCATCCAGACAGAGTGTAGTACTTGACATTGCTAGCCTAGGAAAAGATCAAAATTCAAAATTCCAAGTATGGTTTCCATGGAATGCTCACTGCTTTTCCACCATCATAAAGTTAAAAAATCATAAACCATCATAAGTCAGGGACCATTGGTATTATTGTTATACTACCCCCCTAAAAGAATAATAGTTCTTGAAGACTAAACCATCCAATAAATTTGTAAAGAGGAAGAGTATCATTTCCTGCCAATTGCCCCGTAATTTGTAACGCTGCTTCACTCACTTTAGAATCAAAGCTTTATAATGAATTATAGAGCAGTATAAATTCTTTTTTTTTAAAACTTTCTTTTTTTTTTAAATTTATTTTATTTATTTTATGTGGTGCTGAGGATTGAACCCAGTGCCTCACACATGCGAGGCAAGCGCTCTACCACTGAGCTACGATCCCAGCCCGCAGTATAAATTATTTTCCTTCATCTTTTTACCTCCCATTCTCCAGTTTCACCTGCCTGGACTTGCTGAGAAGCAGACTTGTCACTGAGCCACACACTTCTTATAGCCATACCCCTGGTTGTGTGAAGACACATCTGGAAACTTGTGTATGTCCAGCTGAATTCTTAGGTCATGGCTGTATCAGCTTGGATGAGGCCAGACAGTTGCAACAGAGACCCCAAACTACAGCAGCTTAAACAGTAAAGAGTTAGTTTCTTATCATATAGTTATCATAAAGAAGGTAGCCTAGGGCTGGGGCTATAGCTCAGTTGGTAGAGTGTTTGCCTTGCATGCACAAGGCCCTGGTTCAATACCCAGCACCACACAAGAAAGAAAGAAAGAAAGAAAGAAAGAAAGAAAGAAAGAAAGAGAAAGAAAGAAAAAGGTAGCCTATGTCAGCAAGGCAGTTTTGCTCTGTGAGACAATTTAGGAACATTTTCATTATGTTGTTCATCCCCCATGTGGTTTGTCTTCCTCTGCATTGTTGAAGACTGCTAGCCACCAAACCAGGCTATATGATATAGCTGGAAAAGCACTAGGAACATGGAGAAGGCATTTGCAATGCTTTAAAACTGAACCCTGGAAGCAGCACACATCATTTCTGCTCATACTTTATTGGCAAGACTTATGTGTCAGTCAGCTTTTGGTTGCTGTGACAAAATACCTGAGAAAAAAACAACTTACAGGAGGAATGATTTATTTTAACTCATGGTTTCAGTCCATAGTTGCTTGGTCTCATGACTGAGGACTTGTGGTGAGGCAGAACATCATGTCAGGTAGCCTGAGTTAGAGCAAAACTTCTCATTGATAAAATATGCCCTTCAAAGGTACATCCTTCCTTTGACTAGACCCCACCTCCTGAAATTTCTACACCTACCAATAGTCCCTTAAGTTATGAATCCACCAATGGATGAATCCTTTAGTGAGGTCAGAACCCTTGTGAGCCAATCACTTCCCCAAGGACCCACCTCTGAACATTGCTGTATTGGGATCAATCCTTCAACACATAAACTTTTGAGGGATATTTTAGATCCAAACCATAAGAGCTTAGCAACACATATATCTCAATATGTGAAAAGCTAAGGAATGTTGTCTAAGAAGACAGTCATGTACCCAGGAGAATGAATTTTGGTGGGCCAATAATAAGCTCTGTCAAAGGGCATTTTTCCCAGGCTGACTGGGCTGTGGTTGTGTGGGTATCATTCTTCCAATTTCAACTTTATCATCTTACTTAGTGATTTTAACAGCCCTATAGAATAAAAAGTTTTATTTCTATTTCATAGATGAGAAATAGAAACCCTAGGTGATTTTACTTTCATAGAATATTACTTTTTAAATAGTACATTCTTCCTTTTATTATACTACAAATAAGGCATATATAATAATATATATCCTCAACTAGATTATACAGTTGTATCCCCAGCATTATGAAATTCAGCATCTAAACACAGAGATCACTTAGCAAAATTTTGTCAAGTGAATGACTGCATTAATGAACATGTATTTATGCATAGACACTAGAAACTGAACATCAAGCTCCAAATCAGGATACATGTGACCTTCTCCTGGGGTTCTAATTTTCTAGGATGACTCACAGAACTCAGGGAAGCATTTGCTTATATTCACAGGTTTATTAGATTATTAAAGGATATAATAAAAGGTTACAGAGGAATAGCCAAAGACATATGTGAGGTAAGGTCTGACAGAAGGGGAGTAGAACATCCTTCTCCAGGCAGCCACCTTCGAGGCACCCCCCAGTATTTTGTCAGTCTTGAATTTCTCCAATCCTATAGTTCAGGGTTATCTTTGGAGGCTCCCCCATATTGGCACCAACTCAACCTCGAGCAGTAGAGCTATAAGTTCCAAGTTTCTAATCATGGCTGGATCTTTCTCGATGACCACTTTCTATTGAGAAACCCATGAAGAGTGGCCTCAGTAGAACAAGAGATACTCCTGTCACCCAGGAAATGCTAAGGGATTAGGAACTGTCTGTCAGGTACTAGGATCAAAGACCAAATATCAGAACAAAAGATTCTTCTAGCACTCCAATTGCTCAGAAAATTATAAGAGGTCTTATGTGCTAGGAACTGGGGAAGAACAACAAAAATTATATATTTCTTAGCATAAATCACAATATCATAAGGGATATCAGAGATGGCTACTAATTTCTTTAATAATGCTGAGTCATGGAATCATTTTTGTTTAATTTAGGTCATCAATTTAGCCCTAACAAAAAAGACCGAACCAATAAAGAATCTAACTTCTTAATGGTTCAATTAAACCAGGTAGGGTCAGTCCTTAGATCAGACCCAGCAAAAAAGAAGGTAGCCAACACTGAATATAATATGTGGTACACTCTTTGTGTCATTCCAAAATGTCATTAGGTAAACAGCATATAATATTATTAGGTAAACATCATATGATTTTTACTTATTCAGAATGGGATTCAGAAAGATTAGATTATTCATCCAGGTTTAGTCAGGTAGGAAGTGGAGGACTCTGGGATTTCAATCCATACCAGCCGGCCTCCAAAGCATCTCATATAATGTAAATATTCAGAAAAATAATCTGATTTTCCTATGTTATTTAAAAGTCCTGACAGTACTTTTAAAACAGTAGTTTCAACCCAAATAATAACTGTATCTTTTGCATAGTGTAGCTTCAAAGTTCATTTATGAAATATCTCATTTGATCTTCTAGGTGGTAGACAGGCAAGACTTGCTAAACTAGTTTAGCAATGAGAAAGCTAGGATAGAAAGAACGGGTTGGTAACATTGTTGCAGCCATGTTCTAGGTCTCTGAATTTTTTTTTTTTTTGATCATTTCATTATTGTCTCTACTCTACCCAATGAATTAATTTTAGTTATTTTATCTCATTTAACGGCAGACCTCTGGGGCATAGCCTCCCAGGTTAGTATGACAGACAATGTTCTAAAGTCACAAGGATCTGTCTGGAGCCCAGGTTCAGTTCTGTAGTAGCCATGGGAATGTGACCCTGGGGATAAAAGGAACTGCCTTGTGGGGATGTGCATGAAAGGAGATGAGGCATAGGGAGTGCTACCAAGTCTCCTCCATTTCCCTGGCATTGAGGACTTCCTCGATCAGAAAAACCTGCTTTAATTTTCCCCTCTCAATTGTTTAACCCTAGGGCAGATGAGGTGACTGATTAGGGAGTTTGGGAAAAAGAACTGGGCAGGCAAAGTCCAGTCTCTTCTTGGCTTCCTTTTTTCTTCATCACCAAGATAGTGATGGGCTTGTGTTAGTAAGAGAAGTCTTAGCAAATCCAGCCCTCTGCACCTATAAAGCCATGTTCTCCAACCTGCCTTATCTGTAAGAGAGATGACAGTTGGATCTCTGTCTGCCTCCTTATTGCTCTCTCAACTGGTTCCAAACTCAGACAGAGAAAATGGATTTCACTTACTGTTTACCTTAGAACTCAAGCAGATAGTGTTTTTTTGTTTGCATGTTTGTTTGTTTTATTTTTTAACCTTCCTTGCCTATAGAAATGTCTTAAATTTACTATAAAGTTGTGTTGAAGTTACAAATAAGTTTTGATGTGTAAGCCAAGTGTTAACCTGTGGATGTGAAGAATTTTTCTACGCAATTATACACCTAAAAGGGTATTACTTTCTCACAAAAATTGGTTTTTGTTACAGATGTTTCTGACAAAATTTGATATTTTGGACATTTCAAAATTCCCTAAGAGAAATGGAATTATAATTATGCTAATAAGATATAACTAAAATTGAAAAAATGGAAGTCAGATACTTTTTAAGTTAGAGCCATCAAAGTGATTAGCAGTAAAATGCTAGGATCCCCCTCTGATGCTGAATTTTAGGTACAAGAAAGTCATAAAAAATTGTTCTTTGTAACTCCTAATATTTCTTCTTAACTAAGAATACCCATTCCCTTTCTTCCTTTGCATCTCAAACACTGCTGTCTTTTACATTTCCTGCTACTACAAGTCTTCCCTCCAGGCTCTTCCTGGGTTGTCAATGCTTTAAATGCTGGACTCCTCAGGTTTTCCTCTTACTTGACACCTTTTCCATGGGCAACTTCATCAATTCTTCTTGATTCCTATGTGCTGAATTTCTAGATCTGTCCTTGTCTCCAAAAATTATTTTCCTGAATCACACATTTGATTTCTAACTGCTAGAGCCTCTGCAGTTATTGCAAATGCAACATGCCCAGAATTGAACGTGTTTCATGCACTCTTTCTTCCAAATTGGAAGATTCATATCAAAATCTGTTTTTCCAACTTTTCTTTAAAAATTTGAAAATCTGAGAATATTGATTCTGCAACTACAATTGAGGTTGGATCCGAGGAGTAGCTACCCCCTTAAAAAGAGGTCTATGGGGCTGGGGATGTGGCTGAGTAGTAGAGCACTTGCCTAACATGTGTAAGGCCCTAGGTTCAATCCCTCGCACCCTGTAGTTCATAATATTCACCACTTCCCACTGTTGTATACACTTGGTTGAATTCCCAGTATGTTTCTGGTCTGGCCACTGTAGACATGAAGGTTTGTGATTATCTATCTAGGCCATACTAGACCATTTTTTGAATTAAGAAATGAATCAAAACAAAACAAGTAGCATCACTCCTTTCTGTTCAGACTGCAATTAATGGATTTTTCTGAATCCTGGCTCCACTAGTTACTAAAACTGATTACAAATTTGCGTAAATTACTTAGCCTTTCTGTACCTCAGTTACCTTATCTATAAGTAGAGATATTACTACTAACTACTTCACAGGGTTATTGTGAGAGCTAAAATATATAGGTGACAGAATAGTGTTAGCATATAGGAATAGTGTTGTGTTTTTGGCCTCAACCCCTACTGTTTTAGTTACTGTCATCTGGATTTTTTAAAAACATACTTCCCCCCAAAATGTTTCTAAAAGAGATGATTTCATTTTATCTCATTTAACGGCAGACCTCTGGGGCATAGCCTCCCAGGTTAGTATGACAGACAATGTTCTAAAGTCACAAGGATCTGTCTGGAGCCCAGGTTCAGTTCTGTAGTAGCCATGGGAATGTGACCCATTTTTTAAGTTAAGTCTTAAAAAATTAAGACTTAACTTGGTTCATCCGAGTTAAGAATATATCTTTAATCATGTGAACTTTTCATTACTAAAAAGTAAAAAACCTAGTTATTAAAAGAAAAATGAGCTGGGCACAGTGGCGCAAGCCTGTAATCCCAGCACTTAGGGAGTCTGAGACAGGAGAATTGCGAGTTCAAAGCCAGCCTCAGCAATAGCGAGGCGCTAAGCAACTCAGTGAGACCCTGCCTCTACATAAAACACAAAATAGGGCTGGGGATGTGGCTCAGTGGTCGAGTGCCCCTGAGTTCAATCTCCAGTACCAAAAAAAAAAAAAAAAAAAAAAAAAAAAAAAAAAAAAAAAAAAAAAAGAAAAGAAAAGAAAAAGAAAAATGAAGACTGGCATGGTGGCTCATGCCAGTAATCCCAGCTACTTGGGAGGCTAAGGCAAGAGGATCACAAGTTCAAGGCCAACCTTGGCAACTTAGAGAGACCCTGTTTCAAAATAAAAAATAAAAAAAATTAGGGATAGTTCAGTGGCAGAACACCCTTGGTTTCAATCCTCAGAACCACTATATAAATAGCGATACTTCTAGCAAAGGTGAAGTCTTGACACCTGAAAATAGTGATGATACATAAACCCAAAATGGATGGACAAATGCTTGACACCAACCCCTTTCATGATGACTTGGCTAGAGTTTTTCTGTGTGTAAAATCCGTGCCCAGGTAAAGGCAGGTGTCATTATTTGTGCAGTTCTGTTTTCTACATGACCGTGAACAACTAGACCCAATCTTCTTCCAGATGGCTAGAGGGGTGGGTGTGTGTGTGTGTGTGTGTGTGTGTGTGTGTGTGTCTGTGTGTGTGTATGAGAGAGAGAAAGAGAGAGAGAGAGAAGAAGGAATGCCTGATCTGCTGTCACAAAGTATGTTATTTCCCTTTCAAGATTTGTTTTCAGTGTCACTTCTGCAAAGTCTTCTCTGATGGCCTGACCTTTATTTTAAGCACTTACTCTGAGTTAAAATGCTTGTTTGCATGCCTGTTTCTCTTGAAATGAATTTCTTGAATCAGAGGACTATCTCTTATGTGTTTAAGTGGAGAGGATGTAGTTCCAGGTGGAGGCTCTGATGCTAAGATCCCTGTAATTCAGTCTGGCTCTGCCACTAATGGGCTGTGTGAACTTCCATTTCCTCGTCTATGATATAGAAATAGTAAGAGAATATTTATGCAAGGATTTTTATATCATTATGGACTCATGAATATTTTCTTCTTTGGGTTGTAATTCAATATTATTATTTTGTTGCTGAAATTGCTCCAGCTTTTTCAGATGGCTCCCGTGTTCTTTCGACAAACTTCCATATCTCTCTCCTCTCTCTCTCTGCCCTCCTACTACTTTTTCATTTCACCCCGAAGTTCCTTTCTTTCTAGCACTATAAGATGTTCCAGACTCATGTGGTATTTTCCCTCCTTTAATTGGCAAATGGTATTTAGAAGACCAAATTTGAGTGCTGTGTGTGCTTCTTGCTAGGGGTGTAACATTGTTTCTAGGCTTAGTGGATAGAATAGGAAATGAATATAGGTTTATTTTTTTTTTTTTTAATATATTTTTAGTTTTAGATGGACACAATATCTTTATTTATTTTTATGTGGTGCTGAGGATCGAACCCAGTGCCTCACGCATGCGAGGCAAGCGCTCTACCACTGAGCCACAATCCCAGCCCCGAATATAGGTTTATTAAGTTATGTATAGATACATATCTCTCTATCACCCCAACAATCATCTACTTGTCTACAAACATGAATTTGTACTAATATCTTTGACCCAAACTAGTGCCACAGGGTTCATTCTAGCCTTCTCTCCTGTGTATTTGTGACATTTTCTCTGATGGTGAGAGATCTGGCTCCCGATATCTACAATTATTTACTTATTTTCTTGACTTTTGTATTGTGGGTTGAATCACGTCAGCCTAAAACTCATGTTTTGAAATCCTAACCCCCAGTATCTTATAATTTGACTTTATTTGGAGATAGGGTCTTTATAGAGATAACCAAGTTAAAATGAGATAATTATAGTGGGCCCTAATCTGACTGATATTCTTATCAATAAGAGAAATCTGGGCACAGACACACATATAAAGGAAAGATAGAGGAAAAGATGACCATCTACCAGTTAAAGAGGGAGGCCTAGGACAGATCCTTCCTTCATAGTCCCCTGAAGGGACCAACTGTTCACAACTCAATTTCAGATTTCTAACCTCCAGATCTATGAAAAACTAAATCACTGTTGCTTAAATCTCCAGTTTAGTGCTTTGTTACAGTAGCCCTAAAAAACTAATACAGATTTCCTAGTATACCTGTAAAGTGATTTCATATTTTCTAATGCTTACCCCATAAGAAACAAATTTATCAACTATAATACAGTGTTTATGTATAGCTCTTTTTGACTCTATCCAATGAGCATCCAACCTTTATTTTCCAAAGTTGACTTCCTTTTCACTTACTCCTTCAATAAAATTATATGTTTGTAATATACTTAATTTGTCAGTCCACTTTCTATCCTATGATCCTCCAGTATCTGGTTGGTATTTAAAACTCCAAAACAGCAAATGGATTTTGACAAGTATATGAAGTTATGTTATCTACTACCTATAGAATATAAAACAATTTCATTACTTTAAAAAGTCCTTCTGCAACTCTTCTGGAGTCAATTCTTCACCTCTCCCCCAACCCCTGGAAATAGAAGTTTTCAATCCCTATAGTTTTGCCTTTTCCATGTATTGTATAAATAAAATAATAATATATAAATTTATGAGTCTGGCTTTTTTCAGTTAGCAAAACTTAATTGGAGATTCATCTATGTTTTTCAGTGAATATAGTAACTCATTCCCTTTAATTGTTGATTAGTATCCCATGATATGGATATACCACTGCTTATTAATTTACCTGCGGAAAGACGTTTTGATTTTTGGTTTTGGCAATTAGGAATAAAACTGCTACCGATATTCATGTCCAGGTTTTGTTGTTATTGTTTTGTGTTTGTGTGGGCACAAACATGTTTTCAACTCACTTGGGTAGTAAGTATTTAGTAGTAAAATTGTTGGTTCACATGGTTAATGTGTATTAAACTTCATAAGAAACTGCCAAACTGTCTTCTAAAGTTACTGGACCATTTTGCATTCGCACCAGTCATGAATTATAGTTCCCATTGTATTACTTCTTTTCCAGCATTTTTCCAATTTGAACAATTCTAATAGGTGTAGAAGAGTGTCCCAGAGAATTTTTACTTTTCAAGCACTGCATTTTAAAGATTTATCTATATAGTATTAACCATATCACATTCAGTGTTCTGCTACACAATAGTCTATGATGTGCATTCACCACATTTCACTATCAGTTCTCCCAATAATGTGTACTCTAATCATCTCCAAATTATACCATATAACTTGTTTTTGTAATTCATTATGATCTCAAAGATGTTTATATCTTTCCTTTTGGTACTGGGGATTGAGCCCAGGACTTACATATGCTAAGTACACATTGTAATACTTAGTTACATATCCAGTCCCTACCTTCTTTTTTATTAACAAGTTGCTAATTAGCCGGACTTAGGGCCATGAAGTGCCTGAAATTGCTGAGGCTTCCTGGAATGAGGTAAGACCATGAAGGCTAACTTCTCAATTTTATCTCAGAAATTCTATCACTATAAAGATTATAAAAAGTTTAGTTCGTTTTAATATGCTAATTATCTTGCATTGGGCATAACTTTAATTAGAATGTAACATTTTTTTTCTTTGGTACCAGGGATTGAACTCAGAGGCACGCGACCACTGAGCCACGTTCCCAGCCCTATTTTGTATTTTATTTAAAGACAGGCTCTCACTGAGTTGCTTAGCAGCTCATTTTTGCTAAGGCTGGCTTTGAACTTGTGATCCTTGTGTCTCTGCCTCTCAAGCCACTGGGATTGCTGGGATTACAGGTGTGTGCCACTGCTCCCTGCAGAAGGTCACATTCTTGAGGCTCCTATTGAAATGAGTCAGTGCCATGTACTACTGAGTATGGGTCTACCTTGTTTATGTATAGTGGGTTCTTCTTGAAGTGCCATTTTCCATGCCATCACAATCGTCACAATAGTTGTTGGCTTTACATCAATATTGAGTAGGGTGTATATGAAGAAAGAAGGTTGAGAAAAACAAGAGAATCATGTATGAAGAACCAAAAGAAACAAGTAAAACATGCCATCTGCAGTGTAGGAAAAAGAACCAATTTCAGTAATGTTGGGGAGTACCCAGGAAAATTTTTGTATTCTAATGCTCTAATGGAATACATAATTGCTAAATGTGAGGATTCAAATAGAAGATTCTAGGGCAGTTTGAAGCAACATTTGAAGAGGTTCTCAACCTTTTCCCTTTACACTCTTAAAAATTGAGAACTACAAAGAACTTTTATGTGCATTATACTGATATTTACTATACTAGAAATTAACATTTAGAAATTGAGTAGTTATTTCAATTAAAAACAATAATAAAGCAATTAATGGCAACATGGAAAAACCTTCTATATGAAAAATTACAACAACAAAACTGAGTGGCATTATTTTGTTGTTTCACACTTCTGTAAAGCTCTTTCATGTGTGGTTTCACAACAGATGACTGGATTCTCCAGTCTGCTTCTATTTCAGTGTTTCCTTGTCACATGTTGGGGAGCCTCTGGAAAACTCCACGATACACTTGAGTAAATCCAAGTGTAAACGGTAAACAATGTCCTAGTATTATTATAGAAATGGTTCTGACCTTCCCCTTGGAAGGACACTCAGTCTACCCTTTGAGAGTGAGTGAAGAGTTAGTATTAGACAATCCAATGTCAATTGAAAACTAACCAAGAGGTTTCATAATTTTGAGGATTTACATAGGATTTATTTTAAAAGATGAAACAGTGGACACACTGAGTTTTCTCATTATAAAGTATGCTGAGAATACACAAAACATGCCAGTTTCATCCATCAAATCAAAAGCAGAAATGAGGGACTTCTCATCAGATAAAAGGTTGGAGAGGCAGGATGAAAGGAACCCCCAGAAGGCGTGGAGATGCTCTAAGAAGTAAAACCAGCAGAACATGCCGCCAAAGTAGGAGGAAAGAACTGTCGTTCTTAGGCGAGGAAGGAAAATGGTTACCAGAGGCTTGGGAGTTGAAGGAATTAGGCCAGGACAGGCATGGGAACCAAGAGATCAACGTCAAGGGCAGCGTGAGCGCAGCGATGGGCTGCTGCCCACCATTCTCACTGCCTAAGGCCCAGGCCGGCAAGGTGGGTCAGGGGTGAGCCCTGCCCGACAGGGCCCTACCCCACAACGAATGGCGTTAATATTTCCTTTCTAGCGAAGCCGGGAGAGAAAAAGAGATGGTGGGGTGCTCAGTAGAGCGAGGAGGAAAGACCCTGGCGGGAACCCGAGGAGCCTAAGCTGGGTGCTGGGAAGAGCCCACCGCGCTGGTTGGAGATCGCGGGCTCAGGAGGACGGTTCTGTTACTAGGCAATCAGGCCCGGGCCCGCCTCCCGCTCGCGTTGCCAGGAGACGAAGAGGCCAGGGGGAGGGCGGCGGAGCGGGCCCTACGTGCTGACGCTAATTGTATATGAGCGCGAGCGGCGGGCTCTCGGGTCTTTTTTAGCGCCATCTGCTCTCGGCGCCGCCTCCTGCTCCTCCCGTCTCTGCTGCCTCCCTGAGTCACTGCCTGCGCAGCTCCGGCCGCCTGGCTCCCCGTACTAGCTGCCGGTAACGGATGGGGGCCTGGAAGGGAACAGGGAGCGTGGAGTTGGCTGGGCGGCTTTCGGGGAGGGGAGGGATGGTGTAGCCAGAGCCGTGGCCACTGGCTGCCCTGGGCCTCCGGATCGTCCTGTGAGGCCGGAGTGGTCCACGGAGTCTGGACACTGCAGCCTGAGAGGGACCCAGTGTCGGTCGGCGCTTTTTTCAGGGGTCGCTGAGGAGACGCGGGGGGTCGGGGCGCCCTACGGTGCCTTAGGTTCTCGGGGCCCCACCGGCTTCTGCGCGCGGACGGGAGCGAGGCCGCGGCGACGCCCGGGTATTTAGAGGAGTCGGCTGCCGCGCGGCGAGGAGCGGGAGGCTCCCGGAATGCGGGCCGGGCCGAGTGCAGGGCCCGCCGCCTCGACGCCCCCACCGCTCCCCCAAAAATAATACCCCGAGGGAGGCCGCTGGGGGATGGAAAGAACCGAGGAGGCTGCGAATTCCGACGGGAGGGAGGGAGGGGCCGTGAAGGGACCAGGCCCGAGGCAGGGGGCGGGGAGGCTGCGGGGCTCTCCGCCCACTGGGGGCGGTGGCCGCGCGGGGCGGGGAAACCCCCGCCGGCTTCCCTCGACACGTGGTGATGGGCTGCGTGGCTGCCTCCTGGCGGGTATTGGAGACCCTAGACTGGTTGGCGGGGTGGCGGGGGCTGATTTTACTTTTAGTGAAAGTTCTAGAGGTGATAGGATTAAAAAAAGGAATGGTGAGCTAATAGGTCCCCGACCCCGGGGTTTTCAACTCGTAAGTGCTTCTTTTTGGTCCTAAATCTTTTTTATTGGTACCAGAGGAAATTCCGAATGTTAGCTGATGGATGATGGGAGAAGGCCTCCACTGCTAGGATTTTAAAGAATTAATGCGTGTAAAGCGTTTATTTTAGCTGTTATTAACAAAAGATTGTATTGTGTGTCCCAGATACAGTTAGAAGTTAAGATGGGAAGGTGGGTGCCTTGGACAGGGCTTTTTGGGGGGTAGGGGAGTGGGAAGGATTGATCTTTATCTAAATCTTCAAACGTGTCTAAGATGATAAAGGGTTTAGCCTGTTATGGTTTTAATTCTTAAAGGCTTTCTGACATTATTTCCTTTATTGACGTTTCCAGAATACGATACTTCACTAGCTATTCTTTTTAAAGTGAATGGGGGTGGGAGGGTTAATATAAACCGACCAAGCCAAGTGAGTACTTGCTACCTTGTCAGTGCGCCCCACTTCGGTAAAAATCTCTGGCAGTTAAAGGAGGAGGCCACTGAGGTCCTATGGGGAGGGCTAGTACAAAGGATCACTCAGGCAGGCACAGGCTGTCCTCAAGAAGTCCCTGGTTTAAACTGTTAACTGATCTGATGAATTCCGGAAAAACTGTACTTTGAAAATCTCACAATTTAAACCGCTTGCAAATTTTCAGGAGAGCTGTAAGAGAAAATTTTTGAAAATGCCGCCAAAACATCTTTGAAAGTAGTATCTGTGTCCTTTTTTTTTTGCCATGCTGGGGATTGAACAGGGCTTTGTGCATGCTAGGCAAGAACTCCACACTGAGCTACACTCCCAGCCATGTCCTATTTTCTTAGCTTAAATTAATACTCCTTATCTTAGAAGTAGTAGTTCTACCTTTGAAGAATCATACACAGGAAATTTAGTTAAAACTGTAGGAAACTGAGGTTTTCAGTGATCTTCAGGATTCTAGTGTTTCAAGCTTGTTTGCTAAATTGGATATACGTGGCCTAAATCTAAACTGTACAGTTGTACTTTTAAGACTGGTCATTAGGGTAGATGGAACTAACATAAGCAGGTGTACTTAGAAGACTAAATCTTTTATCATTTTAAAATGCTCTTTTCAAGCCAGTGTTTGTTAAAGTAGTGAAATGAAAAACTTTTCACCATACCTGTGTAGAAATCTTTGTAAATTTTATCTATGGCAAAGTGTCTACTTTTATGTTAAACCCATTAATTGAATGAATTACTAATCTAATACTAAATGTGGCACATGACTGTCCTTTTGATACGCTAATGTGATCCAAAATGCCATAACTCATTATTTAATTTGCCCATATTGGCCCCCAGCGACTAATTTAATTACAAATTTTTTAAAATGTTTCAAAACTAGTGGTCTTTTTATAGAAGGGCTAAAAGAGGCAAGAATTCTTGACTTATCAAGGTCTGAGGATGTCAAAACAAAATTTTCTTACTTTATTAGTTTAGTATTTTGCTTGGTTGTAAATTGACAATATAATTAAAAGATTAAAGAATGAGCCCCTCATTTTCTATTTGGATTCTAAGGTTTAATCAAACCTATAATTACTTTGTAGTCTTGGCTAATTCTTTGAGTGAATAAGTCCTGTTTCAAACTGTTTCATTTGAATAAGTAGTTCTTGTTGGGTGGGGCTGTGGTTAGAAGGTGAAAATGGTTAAGTTTTTCAGTGCATTGACAGCATTAGAGCACATTGCTGGTGTCATAGAAAGTGGCTTCCATATCTTGAGTGATCAATTCTGTCATTTACTGCTGCCTATTTGAATACATTTTTGCTTGCTGAGGAAGTTTGTGCCTTTTTTTTAGTTGTAGATGGACACAGTATCTTTATTTATTTTTATGTGGTGCTGAGGATGGAACCCAGTGCCTCACGCATGCAAGGCAAGCGCTCTACCACTGTGCCACAATCCCAGCCCCAAGTTTGTGCCTTTGAATAGCCACCCCCTCAAAAAAAGGAGGCTGTGATAATTATTTTCTAAAATAAAATAATGCAAAGGTAAAATGGGAAAATAATAAAACAGCAGTTACAGGGTGATTATTCAAGCATTGTTTTAAAATTCTGGGAGTATTTCACATTTAATGCTCTTAAATGTAGGTAGTATTAACATTTTAACAAGGAAACAGTATATAATGGTTAGAGAAACTAGGGTTACAAACTGAGCAATGATGACTTAAAATAAGGTGATTTTTGTAGTGGTTTTTAAAGGATGTCCCTTGACTTAAACAGTTCTATATTTTGGATTCCAGTGTGCTCTAG
The DNA here is from genome assembly GCA_004024805.1 of Geosciurus inauris. Classification (NCBI taxonomy): domain Eukaryota; kingdom Metazoa; phylum Chordata; class Mammalia; order Rodentia; family Sciuridae; genus Geosciurus; species Geosciurus inauris. Next base: position 30,638 of record PVHX01005002.1, on the reverse strand, counting down.
GGAAAAGCTACAGCAGTATATAGTTAATGAGGTGTTCTTCCATGTAGTTGGGCCATATATGTGTAAGCTATATATGCTACATGTACATGTTACTTTGGAAGTTCCATAAGGATAAATATTTTACATAGGATGAATTTTGGCCAAATGTCCTGGGATGAGTTTCCCTGTTACTGGATTAGATGATACTCCAGGTATTCTTTGGACAGAAGATAACAGTGCTCTCAAATTGGAGTTCATTTTGTTTGGGAGTCTAATACAAAGTTCTCAGTTGACTGTTGATAGCACTGAAATGAAAAACAATGTAAAAAATAAGCTGTTTAAGCTGAGGGGTTGTGTTGTAGCCAAATACAGTGCTAAAAAAATTTTGCTCAAAGTGCACTTGGAGTGAGGTCTGAGGTAAAGGAAAAACTGTATCCTAGGGTATTTTTTTTTTTTCTCTTTGTCCTTAAACCATTTTTGTTTTTTAATAATTGGCTGTTTTATCATGAAGTGGTCATTTTCTGTAAAGGAATAATGATTAGTTTAGTGAATAATCTGTGTAACAGGGTGATTGGGAAAGCACCCTAGTTTTTAAAATAGTGGAATGGACTTGTGTTTTGAAACACAAGGATTGTGTTGTTAAGCAAGTTCCTTAATACTTTATTTCCAAAGTAGGAGGCGTCTCCATTAAATGTTGGCTTTCTTCCTATTCATTAATAGTATGGGAAATTTACTCAGTAAGGATTACCAGAATGTTAAGAAGTTGATTGATGGTAGGTGTCTGGACGTTAGGTTATTAAAAGACAACAAAATGGTCAGTTTTTTTGTGACCTGATTTAGTCAGTTGTCTCCCTCTTCCAAAGAAAGATTTTCTGCATGTTAGAATTTTCAGAGTAAGTCTTTTTTTCAGGAATACTATTAGGAATCACCATGCCTTTCCGTTTAGATCTTTTGTACATTATATATTGGATTATCAATTGAACCATTTCAGAAAAAGTGACCTTTTTATATTTAGTAATGCTCTTGAAGTCTGTTTTTTCCTGATGTTAATGCAGTAATATAAGCTGCATTTGGTTAGGTTGGTATTGGATTTTGAAACACTGGATGAAACAGTGTTATTCTATTAATAAGCAAGTTTCTTATCAATAGAATGACACTGAATTTTCTTGAAAGTAGTCTCAGAATTTTTTTTCTTTTGTGTACTAGGGATTGAACCCAGGGATGCTCCACTATGGAGCTGCATCCCCAGCCACCCCCACTACCTTTCTAAAAATTTTTGAGAGGGTCTTGCTGAGTCCCCAAGGATGGAGTCAAAGTTGGTGATTCTCCTGCCTCAGCCTCCTAAGTCACTGGGATCAAGGTGTGACACTATGTCTGGCTGGTCTTAGAATCTTTGATGGAGCATTTAGTTTTATATTTGAATTACTTTGAAGTTTACAGGTATATTTTATTTTTATTTATGTTTTGGTACTGGAAATTGAACCCAGGGGCATTTTATCACTGACCTCCACCCTAGCCCTTTTTATTTATTTTTATTTTTTATTTTTTTGGTACTGGGAATTGAACTCGGGTACTGGACCACTGAACCACATCCCCAGCCCTATTTTGTGTTTTCTGTAGAGACAGGGTCTCACTGAGTTGCTTAGCACCTTGCCGTTGCTGAGGCTGGCTTTGAACTGTTGATTCTCCTGTCTCAGCCTCCCAAAGTGCTGGGATTACAGGCGTGCGCCACTGTACCCGGCCCTTTTTATTATTTTGAGACACGGTCTCCCTAAATTGGCTGGCCTGGAATTTGGAATCCTGCCTCAGCCTCTGGAGTTGCTGGGATTACAGATGTGATCACTGCGCCCACCTTCTCAGGTTTATTTTAAAAATGTGTGTTTTCATTGCTTTACTTTGTAAGTTACATATACTGTTTACAAAATTTTTGAGAGTCATTCTGGAAATTACTATTTGTATACTTAGAAACATTGAAGTGCTTTAGTACATTTCTTTGTTAACATCACTGACTTCAAATATTGTGGTAATTTTAATGTTTTAATACATCACACAATGGTTTATTTATTTCTTTCAAAATCTTTATTTAGCTGGACATAGTGGTGTGTCCCTGTATGTAGTCTCAGTGCTGGGGAGGCTGAGACAGGAGGATCACTTGAGCCCAGGAATTCTGGATGAGCCTGGGGAACCTAGTAGGTCCCCATCTCAAAAACAAACACAATCTTCATTTAGGTATACACATATAATCTTTTCTCCTTAATGTATTTTAAAGTGTCCATCTGGAATCACTTCTGTACGAAGATTATACTTACAGAATATTTCAGTGATAGTGCTTGGAGGTTTTTTTTTTTTTTTTTTTTTTTTTTTTAATATTTTTAGTTGTCAATGGACCTTTATTTTTTATTTATTTATATGTGGTGCTGAGAATCGAACCCAGGCCTCACGCTCTACCACTGAGCCACACCCCAGCCCGCTTGGAGGTACTTTTAAGTGAAAGCATCTGCTTTGTTTTCATTCTTACAGGTTATTTTGGTTGCATATAGTATTCCAAGATCTTCAGTTATTTTCAGCATGTCGTGATTTCTATTATCTTTTGGTATCTGGTATTGTAAAGAAGCCAGCTGTCAGCCTTTGAAATTAATCTTTTGTGTACTTTTTTTTTTTTTTGGTGGTGGTGCTGGGGATTGAACCCCAGAGCCTTGTGCATGCAGGGCAATCTTTGTAGATGACTTCTTTGTCTTTGGGATCTTGCCTTTTTACTTATTTATTTTAGGGTGGCTTTCTTTTTTATTTATCTTGAGTAGAATTTATAGAACTCCCTGAATCTGTGAGTTGGTGTCTTTCATTAGTTCTGGAAAACTCTTAGCTATTAATTTGTTCAAATATTGTATCTTATTTTTCCTTTCTTCCTAGAACTTGTGTGAAGTCTATTTTTTTTTGCTACCAGAGATTGAACCCATAGTGCTGAACCACTGAGCCACATACCCAACCCTTTTTATTTTTTTATTTTGATTCAGGGTCTTGCCAAGTTGCTTAGGGCCTTGCTAAGCTGCTGAAGCAGGCTTTGAACTCAGCAATCCTCCTGCCTCAGCCTTCCAAGCCCCTGGGATTACAGGTGTGGAGTCTTTTTTAGACTTTGTTGTATCCTAGAATGTCTTCTCATTTCAGTACTTCCATTCTTTAGTCTCTTGCTGTCTTTTAAAATATTTCTTCTATGCCTTCTTCTGGCTCACTTAATTCTCAATTTTGTTTAATGTACTAAAGGCAGCCCATTTAATTTGATATATTTTATTTTTGGAAATTCGGTTCTTTTCCATATCTGCTATATAATTTAATACGTGGCTATTTGCAGATACTGTGTTTTCTTCCTTTCCTCTTTCTTCCTTTTCATTGAACCCGTAGTCTTGCACATGCCAGGCAAGCACTTTATTCCTGAACTATACCTACAGGTCCTGATAACTGTATTTTCAGATTTAGTAAGACTGGTTGTTTTTGGCCTTTGTTTATAGTTTGTTTATAGTCTAATTGAAAATATTTAAGTCTTTGTAGGGCTGGTTTCTGTTGTATTCTTTTAAGTTCTGGTTGCCTTTGAAAATTACTTGTATGAATTATTAGAGACCTAGGATGAAGGTGCTTTTCACTTAACATTTGATAAGCAAGTACCTGTGAGTATACTGCTGGGACACTTTAAACTCATATCTTGGAGTTTAGAGCAGTGACACAAATGAAATGAATTTGGGCCATTTGTCTAAGAGAGCTGGCCTGTAATCTCTGAAGGCATAGCACTGTGGGGTTCTTGCTTCATTTCAGAAGGTTGCTATGAAGACTCTCCATATTGGATAGGCTCGGAATTTTGATTTCACCATAAGGTGATTACAACCAGAGTTCACATTTGCTGATAACGGCAGTTGACCTTAAAAAGTAGTTTCCTGTTTTGTCTTCAGTTTTTGACTAGTAGTAATTCTGTATTCTATTAGTGTTTCAGTGCTGTTAAGATTTTAACAAATTTTATTCTGTACTTTTATTTTTTATTGACAGTGTTGATCTGCATAATACAGCTTGTCATTATCAGGAATGGAAGTTTTTTACAGATTTTGGAATGCAGTTTTATGTCCAACACATAATGTCAATCAGATTTAAAAAAGCAAGGAAGGTGTTAATATAAACCTGTATTTCTCAGTGCAGTCTGATTAACTAAGAGTCACCTGCCTCAGAACCTGTCAGGTGGGGGGCAGTCACAGTGCAGATTTTTTGGGGTCCCACTCCATTGGACCTATTGGTTCAGAATTTAGAGATGAGGTTCAAAGAATCTTTTTTTCTTCTTCTTCTTTTAACTTTTAATTTTAGGTTTACAAGAAATTTGTAGACATAGGTCAGAGAGTTTCTGAATGTCCCTTTCCCAGCTTCTCCTAATATTAATATCTTGTTACCATGATATATTTGTCAAGACTAAAAGAATCTATTTTTTAACTATCATGCCAGCTAATTATTTTGCAGAACCATAGGTATGGTGGTGTAATTCAAAATGGATTGGGTGAAACTGTGTATTTATTGAATGCCTACTAAGTATCAAACTTTGGTTAAAATCTTAACATGATTTTGTTCCTTGGGGATTTTTTTTGTTTTTTGTTTTTGGTAATAGGATGAAAACACTTAAAATACTGATATAAACATAAAGCTGTACATATATACAGGGTATGCTCCTTGAATCTTTATAATTTTAATCCAGTGAGGGAATTTTTAAAAAACTTTTTATAGATGATGAAATGAGGCCAGAAATTGTTTGCCTGTTGATTACTACAAAGCCTAGTGTAAACCATAATGTTTAACTATGAAATTAGGCCCACTTTTAAAAGTGTACACAAGCAAGAAATCTAATTTTCCTGAATGGGCAGGTTGGAGTAGGTGTATCTAAGTAAATACCATCCTACTATCTTGGATCTTCTTTAATAAAAAGAGTTTTATTTTATCTCTCACCATGCACAAAACTCGACTCAAAGTGGGTCAAAGACTTAGGAATTAGACCAGAGACCCTGCGTCTAATTGAGGAGAAAGTAGGCCCAAATCTCCATCACGTTGGATTAGGCCCCGAATTCCTTAACAAGACTCCTATAGCACAAGAAATAAAAGCAAGAATCAATAAATGGGATGGACTTAATTGAGATTGTCATCACTACCTTTGGTGCATGTATAAAGACACAAATGGTGTGACTATCTGGTTTGCAACCAGAGAAATGGAAAAATTGAGCTCTGTATATGTGCTATGACTTGAAATGAATATAAATAAAGTAATTAAATTTAAAAAAATAAAATGAAATCAAGTTCAAAAAAAGTCTTCAAAGTACATAGATATAAAAAAATTGAAAAAAATTAAAACTTAAAAAAAACAAGCTTGAGGAACCAATTACTTTTTTTGTAAATGTCTTAAGTTTTTTATTTTTCAATTTAAGAAACCAATTATTTGTATTATCAGATTATATGCACCTATCCCTAGATATTTATCCAAAAATTAATCTGTACATTAATTAAAAATCCAAAAATGCATATACAAAGTATTTCAAGGCTTCAATAATGTTATGAAACTTAATGGTCAAAAAAAAAGCTTTATTTTAAAAGTTTAGACTCTAAAGATAATACTAAAAAATGGCCATTGAGGGTAGTTCTGTGAACATCATAAAATGGCCTAAAAATTTACATTTGGGAATTGAGGGTTTTTTTTTTTCATATTTTTGACAATTGCTAAGTTTATTAGATAATGTGTTAATGTTTTCAACCCAGAAAATTCCAAAATATTACTGATTTAAGTAAATTTCTTTGTACTGGAAAACCATATGATGCCAAATGGGAAAAAAAGTTCTCACCACAGTGAATCTCTACATTATGTACAATCACAAAACTGGGATCCTAATTACAACAAGATGTACTCCATGTTTGTTATAAATAAGTCAAAGCATATTCTATTGTCATGTATAACCGAAAAGAATAAAAATGTTTTAAAAAGTTCTCTTTTCTCATGTTTTCTTATATATAGCAACTACTTTTAGGTTTTCTGGTGTGTCTTTCTAGAAAGACACAGGGGCCTGGCAGTGTGGTTCAGTCATAGGTGCTTATTAGCATGTGATCTGGGTTCAATTCCTCAGCACCAATAAAATGTATGTAAAGTTTTTGTTTATATTATAAAAGTATGTATGTGTATGAGCATACTTAATGTTTTATTCATATCCAAATGAGATTTTGCCATATATCTTATACTTTACTTAGGTATTCTTTCTATATCAGCCCTTGAGAACAAATTGTGTGTATTACTCTGAAGAATACAGTGTAGTGATTGTCAGAAGCATATGTAATGATTCTCATCTGAAAAGTTGGGAGAGACCTTAGCTTATACTAATCTGTGATTACATACTTGAGATATTTTGGGATGGAAAGAAATAGGAGTATGTAGGAGTTTGTACAACAAAGAATTATTTAACCAGTTGTTCAGGTAGGAAGAATTCTCTGAGAGATGGTGTAGGATTTGTTCACCTGAGTTTTGGAAGGATCTTTAAGGTGAATATGAAAAACAAAGGCCTTATATACTTAGAAGTTCTTTATGGAACATTCTCATAAGTAAATAAGGCTGGATCCGGATATATTTAAACTTTGCTTTTGATATTCCTGTGACTAGGAATAACTGTCTAGAAAAGTACTAGTTTACAAGAACATACAAGAACATAACTCAGATTTAAAAGAATGAATATTTATTAAAATTTTTCCTGCATTGAAAGAAGATTCTCGATGATTCTGTAGACAACTAAAATCCTACATACATATCTTTGATGATGAAGATTCAATATTTTTCTTAACTTTTGAATTAGCATTCATCAGTAGTTTGCTAAGCATTTTGTAGATGCTGGCTAATTACCCAGTATCACTGGAGAAATTTATCAGTACTCAGTACTACTAGGAAGTACTTAAAACAAATGGAAAGTATATTAGAAGTGTATGATACATTAGGAAGAAGTATTTTCTTTATAAAGGACAGATAGTAGACAGTAATGCTCCTCAAATATTACTACTTGATTTAAAATCAGTATCTTAGATATTCTTTGTAATGTTTAAGCATGCTAGTATGAGAGTAATTCATCTTGTAAGATTAATACTAAGGAGTTAATACTAAGGCTTTAATTTTTAAAGATAAAAACTTGATTTTAATGTGGAATTCTGTCTAAACTTGGTTTGGGGTTTTTAGTAATCTGGATAAGTTAACATTTCAACCATCTTTCTACCGAAACATAACACGTTTACCTTAAAGTTTTTCTTTCCCCTCTTAAAAGTAGTATTCTCTAAGCTTTAATCTTTTAGTGGGAAGAAATTTAACACCTGCTTTTAATCTTCACAGTTAAACTTACTCAGATTTGGTAATCAGAGTGTTAATTGGCAGTGTATCAGTATTATCAGGGGAGATTGTTGGGGTACAGTGGGAAAGTTTTATCAGCCACGTGAGATGAGATACAAAGGGTTTATCTGACATAATAGATTGGGACCTAGATCTTTACGATTATCAAGTAATTCTTTAAAGGATTTAAAGGGATGACATGTGATTCAGAGATTACTAAACCTTTATTTTTTAAGACCTCTAGGAGCGTAAGTACAATAGGTACTAAATATTTTTTTAACATGAATTTGATAAAAAAAAAAAAATACTGTTAAAAGTAAAGTGGATTTGTTCTAAGATGCTAAGTAGCCTAAAAAGTTCAACAAAAATTTACCATTCATGATTGTTAAAAGGATTTGAATAAAAGACTAGTAACACTATTCCTTTTGTAGCAAATACAGATTCTTTACTGATGATAATATAACACTTTTTATATCATAGATTTCTAAAAGCCCCTACTGTAACGTGTTTTAAGCAATATCCTCCTGAAAAATATTTTAACACTGATGTTTCTCTCCATAGATATTTGAAGTTCCTACAACATGGCAGACATTGACAAGTAAGTGCAGATACTTTCTGAGAGATTTGGCATCACTTGTACTGTATCATAGTTAACTTCTGTATGCATTATGTATTATGAGAATGTATGGTAATGAATAATGCTTGATACGTGCTATTACGAAAGTTGGGTACAGCGTATCCATGAAAAAACACAGTATATATAATCACTTTCGTAGAAAATCATCTGTCAGTGTTTTATTCTTAGGAAAGTGCTGAGAACTATAATAGAGCATAAATATTACAGAATTCAATTTGACCATTCATGTATTTCCCAAAGATTTTCTCACTTATATTGTAATGGGTACATTGCTGTGTTACAAGATGTGTATAGAAGGTAGAGATATTATATAATAGATACAAGATGTATATAAAATGTATATGTAGAATTTAAACAAAAAGACATAAGCACAAGTTAAAATTAGAACATTACTATTAGAAGCCCTTTTTGCCCCTTCTAACTTGCATTTCCCACCTTTCCTCTCCAGGTATATAGACACTGTCTGGCTTTTGTCTAATTTATTTCTTTGCTTTTCTTTCTAGAGTTTTACTACCGATAAATTATTAATCTACTTAATTTTAAAGATCTGAATAGCAAGCCAAACTTAGCTGTGTAAGACAATATTAATTTGTTAGTTAAAGGCTCCAAGTCAGGACAATAAAATGCAAAAAGGGTCATAATCTGGCTTAAACTTTTCTGAGGCTTTTCAAGGTTCCTGTTCTGGGAAAGTTATAGGGCAAGGTGTGATACACTTTGAAGCATGTATCCTGGGAAACAGTTTTAAGTTGTGTGGTAGGTTTCTAGTGTGGATGAATGTCTTGCAAAAATATGGTCAGGTACAGTGGAATGGGGTGAGCTGCACAATATTTGTTGCCTTTAATTTTATAGTAGCCTACCAGTTCAGAATAGGTTAAAAAGAACACTTAGGGTGAGGAAAATGATGGGATTATTTGTTGCTGTTTAGGCATTAGGGCACAGTAGTAGGGGGACAGGTAATTTTACTTCAGGGTCAACAACATGCAAGTGCACTGGAGAATTTGGGCCAATATTCTCATGTCTACGTACTGTCGTTAGCATTTAAAAAAAAAAAAATAGAGGCAGCAGGCTTTTTAATGATATTGTTTCTCAAAGTGATTATTTGAAGTCATACTTATGCTCTCATCTGGCTTGCTTAACCCTGTTTATAAGATTGTTATCGTGGGTCTATTTTACTGTCTTCCTGGGGTTTCCTTTTCTTTCTCCTCTTTGAGTTTGCTATATTCTACACTGTTTTTTCTTATGGTTCTTTAGTACTTTCTTGGAAGAATGCAAGGGAAATAAATTATTTTGATATGTAGCATGATTGAAAATGACTTTCCTACTTTATGCTTGATAGTTTTGTGTAGAATTTTAAGGTAGAAATTATTTTTCATCAGAATTTTGAAGGCACTACTCCACTGTCACCTTACTTCCAGTGTTGCTGTGTTGAAATTTAAAGTCAATTCTTGATCATTTGCATGTGATAGATTTTTAAAATAATATTTCTGGAAGATATTATGGCTTTGGAGTTTTGAAATTTTTCTCATTGTTTCCCTGTCTTATCTCTTGTGTTAGACATTCAGTGGTGGACCTTTTCAGTCTAGCAGTCAGTAGCTTTTAGTTCTAAGGAATATTCTTGCTCTTCTTTTTTTTGGACTTGTTTCTGTTTTTCTCCTACAGATCCTAGTAGGTGTCATATGTTGGATTGGTCTTCTAATCACCTCTTGCTTTATTTTTCCTCTTAATCTGTTTGTTCTGGACAGAACTGAAGAAACCTTGTTTTTCCAGTCTTAGATTTTAAATCTCTATTGTATTTAGTTTCTAAAGGCTTGTTGGATTTTTGTTTCTGGTCTTTTTTTTTTTTTTTTAACCATCCTGTTCCATTTCATTGATGGTAGTATCTTTTCTCTGGATGTTTCTTCCCCTTATATAATCTATTTGCTCTCTAATTTTCTTACACTCATTTGTTTTAGTTCAATAATGTAAGAGTTTTTCCTTTCATTATGAGGTAGTATTTAGTCATCTGTTCATTAAGATTAGCATTAAGTTGAAGGATTAGGAGTAGGGGCAGTGGAGGGACATTAAAAAGAAAAGTTGATTAGAAAATCTGAGGGTTGGGCATGGGAGATTGTTTATTTGTAATTTTAGTGTAGGGTCATTAGAATGGGTATTTGTTTTGAGAAGCCCCAATTTCAGAATTTCTTTTTTCCCCGTCAGTAGTGATTTCTCCTTCTGTAGTGTCTGGGTGTATAGTCCTGGCTTCCATTCTGTTATGTTCACAACCATCATGTATCTTAGTTACTCTGAATTGTGTCTGTGTCTCCCAATCGAAGTTCAGAGTTTTATTCTTTCAAAAGATGGAACTTCCATAGTTTTGCGATGGTGGGGTAGAAAATCTTAAGAGTTTAACTGCGTATTAGTTTTTACCCAGTCCTCTCTGTTTTAGTCATCTTCAGTCTTAAGCCGTAGTTATAGGAGTGCAGTTGATGCTACCAGTTCTTGTTTTTATGAAAACTCTGTATTTGGGTCATTCTTAGCTTTTCCCACTGTTCAGATTTTAGTTCTCAAGTGAAGTTGATTATTGTCTGTTTTCTGGCTTCCACAATTTTGCTGCTATTGTCTCCTTGTCTTTCTGTCTGTTAAAACCCTTTATTATAACTCTAGTGGAGATTTTGGAGAATTCAGATGAGTTTGTGCAATCTGCCTTCTTAACCTGGGAGCCCTCAGTTGGTAAATTTTCAGAAAAACAATAAATTGGTTATGATGGCTTGATTTCTTTCTCTCCTATTATTTAATTTTAGATACCTGTTAGCCCTCAGTGAGAAAAGGGCATTTTTGTTCTTTAAAGAAATCAGTGAACTTTTCTCTGTAAAGGGATCAAAAGAAAATATTTTAGGCATTTTTGGGCCATGTGGTTTCTCGTAAATACCCAACTTTTGTGATGTAGTGTGAAAGTGACCATGGATGATAAATAAATGAATTAGTTTGTCTGTGTTTCAATAAAAATTCCCTTTGTAAAAATAGAAGTGGGAGAGCCAGGCATGGTGGTTGGCACATGCTTGTAATTCAGCAATTTGGGAGGCTAAGGCAGGAGGATCTCAGATTCTAGGCTAGTCTTAGCAACTTAGTAAGATCCTGTCTCAAAAAATCACAAAGGACTGGGGATATAGCTCAGTGGTAAAGTGCCCCTAGGTTCAATCCCCAGCACATACCCCACCTACCCACCCAAATTAAAGTGGCTGACTTTGGGCATCTGACATAGTTTGTGGTCACCTGCTTTTAAAACCTTAAGAAATGGATGTTCAGTAGGTAAAGATACATGGCTGCTCCATGTTATCTTTAGCTTAGCCTATAACCCTAAACTCTTAAGCAAGCATACGTTTATGTTTATATCATGATCAAGACTGTTTCTGCAATGTTTTACTTTATACTAAGTATAAACCTAGTACTTTATACTAAGTAAAACATATTGCATAAGTTGTCATTTCTGAGGGCTGAATTTTTTTTAGTTGACAGGGACCTAAATTTTGTTAGCTTAATACCTTTTCTGTACTTGTGCCTGTGTGAGAGTTAGCATTTGTTCCTGTATGAAAATTAATTTTTCAAATGCTGTTTAGACATGAAAAAAATAAATCTCTAATCCAAATGTTAAAATTCAGACTCAAAGACTTATAATCATGATGACCCTATTATATTGACTTTAGGTGTCTTTATCTCTCTTTTTAATGCTACATATAATCTCATGTTCAAAAACTAGATTTTTGGTGATTCTTTAAGACAAAACAAGAAGGATGCTTGCTATCTTACTTTTTAATCTTCTCTTAATGAGATCCTCCTGGTTTTACTCTAAGGAAGAAGTAGGCTTAGAAATCTTAACAGTTCTTCTCCATCTCTACTGTGAAGTAAAGAAAAAGGAGGAAAGTCCAAATATAGTGACTACAGGCCATCAGGGACCCAAGATCCTTCTATTTTTCCCAACTCCTTTATACTTATCTTGGTGGCTTTGACATTTTATAGGTGTTTATCATCCTGTGTGGCTACTGGAGCTGTCGCAATCAAATCCATATTCTAGGGGAAAGGAAAGAAGGGAGTGAGATCCAAAAAGGGCTTCCTAGCTATCTGCTATTCTCTAAGGATTCTTCCTAAGTTCTGCTTTACTTCTGCTTTTTTGTCTCACTGCCAAAACAGTCATAGTGCCACATTTAGCTACAAGGTAGGCTAGAAAATGGTGGACTTTTACCTTAGTGTTTTGCTATCCTATATAAAATAAAGATGCTCGTAAAAGGAAGAATAAGGGCAAAAGCATATGCCACCTGAAATCACATTCCCCCCTCGACCAAACCACATTTATAAAGATGGAAGTATAATTGTAAGGCAGCTATGCCTTCTATTCCACTTCTATACCATTATACCACCAACACACTTAAATTTTATAATTGATTAGATGCTTTTAAATGAAAGTTTATGTACTTCCAGTTAGTACTTACATATGAAGTTAGGAAACTGCATTATCTTTTGAATTTCCTATCTTTGAAAGAAAGCATATTGATTTAGAAAATGAATTTAAGTTTTTCTGTAACTTTTTTTTTTGTAATTGGTACATTTGAACCATGGTGTGATACTATGATATTGTAGCAAAGAACAGTCTGAACTTGACCAAGATTTGGATGATGTTGAAGAAGTAGAAGAAGAAGAAACTGGTGAAGAAACAAAAATCAAAGGTATTATTTTAAATTACTTCAGGAGCCAGTTGTTGCTGGCAGTGGACCTCTAGAGGAGAGTAATAAGTACCATTTTCTTTAAAAAAGAAAGAAAGAAAGAAAGAAATTGGACTCTTGTACATTGTCCTTTGCCCACTAATCCATACTAATCCAGTTCAGTAATTGTTGGAGAGAGAGTGTGTGTGTGTGTTTGGCGTGTGTGTGTGGAGGGAGAGAGGGAGGATGAGGGGAGAAACAGAGGAGTTAGTAGTGAATGTAATGACTCATCAAAAGTCACTTGTCAAATCCTTTACTGCTGGGGCAGCACATGGCATGGCTGTATCAAAGAGCTGTGTGAATTTTACCTGAATTTAGAAATGTTTCAGGTGGTGGGGTTGGGGGTTAATTTTGCTAGTACTTCTGAACAATATGTTTAGTGTTTAATATGTAGAAAACAGGCAGTAGGTATGTCTTTCTAAAACTCAACTCTTCTAAACAAGAAGGAAGTTTATTAAATGTAGATAAAAATCATTCAAAATTTACCTTAGCAGATAATTTTAAAAGGAATGGTAGTAGTAGGGATTTGTACTGCTCTAGGTATACCCTGTATATCTGGGCCAAGAATATTGAAGCACGAGATGACTCATGTTTTCATTTTTAAACCAGAGATGGAAGTAAATTGTGAAAGGATTCCAGAACTTGTAGCTCTCATCTTTCAATGTTTTTTTAAACAGATATGAGACTGTGTCCTCAGTAGACATTATTGATGTTTCTAAAATGCCTTTTAGTGGGGCTGGGGCTGTAGCTCAGTGGTAGAGCGCTTGCCTAGCATGCGTGAGGCCCTGGGTTCGATCCTCAGCACCACATATAAATAATAAATGAATAAAATAAAGATCTATCAACAACTAAAAAATATTTTTTAAAAAATGCCTTTTAGTTACCACAGCTATATGTCGTCATCCAGTGATTGAATTAATATCAGAAATAATTTGACCTTCAGGAACATAATTGGGAAAAATTAATGGCAATTTTATGTAATATTTGTATTGATTAAAAAAAAGAGAGCAACATTTGTTTTGCATAAATTTAGCTTAAATTTGGATTGAGTATAATTTTTAAAAACCATTAATAATCAAATCTTGTTTGGCTTCAGTTATAGCCTTTGACTGTCTCAACTTCATTTGTGTACACACAAGTATAGTATACAAACATCAACATCCAGGTCATTCATCCATTTTTATCCCAGGCTGTCACTATATTTGTGGTTTTTTGATGTGTTGTATCTCCTTCAAAGGACTGTCAAGAGTATGAAATAGGCATCTGGATGAAGCTTTGAGCTTCTCAAAGTACAAGGTGGGTGAAATAAGGTACTAGGAAGAGTAGGAAGAGAGAGGATATTGTTCATAGTAGTTGTAGCAATGACCTTAAGACATGCAGAGATCATTAGGAATCTGAGCTTTCCTGAACATTGGGTTTTCCTACAGTATGTTTTCTTTAGCTTACCCTGCCCATTTCTTATTACACAAGCATTTTATGGGCCAACTAGGAAAACTTCATGATTGGACTGTCCTGGTAAAAAAGCGTAATACATTTTCATAAAAGCCTTCTTTCAATGCCCCCCCCCCCCTTTTTTTTAAAGCGCGTCAGCTGACTGTTCAGATGATGCAAAATCCTCAGATTCTTGCAGCTCTTCAAGAAAGACTTGATGGTCTGGTAGAAACACCAACAGGATACATTGAAAGGTACAAGTTCTTTTTCATCCGCCTTATTTATCTTTTCTATAATCAGCATTGTAGGTATGTCTGTTTTTTAAACCATCTAAGATTTATGTGTGCAATAGTGGAAACCTAATGTCTGCTAGCATCTAGTATAGGATTACTGGAAGTTCAGAATTTTGCATTAGAACCACCTATTTAGAGTTGATTTTTTTAAAGTTTATTTAAGTCCACAGGAGGTATACTGATCTTAAACATTTCTGAGATGTGTTTAGAGGTTTGTTGGAAATGCATAGATTTAGAAGAGATAGATTTCTTGTATTTCATTAGTGACATAAATAATTAATAATACCCCGAATATCTCATTAAACTTATAACTCAGCTTTACGATTTTTAAGATCCATTTATTTTGGACACGGATCTTACGTATCTATTGTATCACTACTTACTTACTTTTGAATGTTTCGTTCTCTGTGGTATGTGTCCACTCTTTTTTTTGTTGTTGTTTTTTAAACCTTTTCTTTTGATGGACCTCTGTCTTCCTTAACACAGATTCTTTTGTGATAGACATCTGTGCATCTCCTTAGGAAATCGTGTATATTTTCTTTGGGATGTGTACATTAATAGTGGGATCATTAGTTATGTAGGAGATGCAAGCTTTTGGTATTTCTAGCATGATTTCCAGAAATACAATGCCCCATGCGTGAAGATTGCTTTATCTTTGTGTGTCTGCCATCAGTTGGCATCATCCAGTTTTATAGGGTTTTATTTTTATTTTTAAACCAAGTTAAGAGGTATGGATGGGCTCATTTTGCTTTATTTTCTGATTGCTGATGAATTTCGAGCTGCTTTTTATGAAGATTGTGAGACTTTTAGGTTGCCCATTTACGCCTTTTGTCCATTTTCCTATTGGGGTTACTGTCTTTTTTAAAATTTTGCAGAATTCCTTTTGTATTCTAGATGTTATCATCCCCATATCGGTTTTAGATATTGTAAATAACATTTTATATAATTTTTATTAACTTTGTCTTTGGAGTCCTCCATTAAACAAATTCTTAATTTTTATGTTACTAATTTTTTTTTTGCCTATGGCTTATGTTTCTGAAATGTTTAGAAGTCCTTCGTAGTTTCTTCTATGTTTCCTATTCACTAATAGTTTTACCTTTGACATTTAGGTCTTTGATTTCTCTAGAAGCCACCTTTGTATTTGGTGCCAGTAAACATCCGTGCTCACCCACCCATTTTTAGTGGGCTCGTTTTTAGAACACTAAACTATAAACAGTCCGTTCTTTCCCCCATTTTATTTTTGTACCCACCCACTTTTATTGCATATCAAGTTCTTATAAACACTTGTATTTGTCTTTGAGCAGCACTTTTCATTGGTCTGTATGTCTTTTGTTATTGTCACACTTTATAGTCATGTCTTAATATCTAGTAGGTCAAGTTGCTTCCTTTTACACTCTCCCATCCTTGGACACAATATTCCACACTCTTCTTGTTTCATGAGCTTTTCCATCTATCCTTTCATCATTTTCATAACTTCATTACTCTGACTTTATGCTGTGTCTTCCTATCTGGCAAGGCAAATTGCTTTTTTCCATCTTCCCCCATCCCCAAAGACAATCATAAGGTTGGCCTAACAATAACACATATTTGATCATATTTGACAATTAAGTTTATCAGAATTCTCAAAATTAAAAAAAATTAAAACCCTAAAAGTTTGATAGGAATTACACTGAATTTAGAGATTAATAAGAGAAGTGTATCTTTAATATTGCATATATTGTATTTATATCATGTTCTGGATCTTATCATAGTTTAACACTTAGTAGAGTTCATTACAGACATTTCTGTGTATTTTAAATTTGTTGCTGCCTTGAATTTTATTTTCTTGTAGTTTTGGCAGACTGTTCCTGATATACAGAAGGCATGCTATTAATTTTTTTAAAAATGTTGATCTTCTATCCAGTAACTTTACTGAATTTGTTGTTGTAATTCTTTTCCCCCACCAAACCTAACAAAAGAGCTTATCTGCAAATAATGGCAGTTTTAGCTATAATCTTCCACATTAGATCACACTGTATTCTTTTGTTTTTATTATAACAGTGGCCAGGACTTTAAGTGCTGTGTTAAACATTAGCATTACAGATGAGCATCTTTGTCTTATTTCCAATCATATTGGGAATGAATATAAAAACTCCATTATATTCAGTTCCCTTTTTGTCTTTTAAATTTGACACTAATAATTAAAGCCAGGGCCCTTGCACATACTAGATAGGTGCTCTACCTCTGAGGTACATCTCTAGTCTTCAGTACCTATTTATTTAATCCAGCCTTTCCTGTGTTTATTCAAATGCTCTTTTGAACCTTTTTCCTTGAGTCTGTTAAGTAATATATATTTTGTATATCAAACTAGCCTGTTTCCTGGAATGAACTTAATTCATGTGTTACATTGCTAAATAGTGAATAATTGTTTTTATTCATTAGTGAAATAAGCTTGTGTGCATTATGTATTCATGTGAGTATGAATATGTATTTGTGCATCCACAAAGAAACTTGCAGAGAATAGTATTCAACAAGTTTTGGGGTTAAGACTTCAATTGCCTAACAAATGAATGTAGCTGCAGTTTTTTTCCTCCTGTTTTTTGCAACAGCTTAGTAAAATAGGAATTCAGTCTTCCTTGAACATTTGGTAGAACTCTTCTGAATTGAACTTGGGCTTTTGGAGTTCGGGGATTAGAGCTCTTAGGAAATTTTGGACCACCGTTATCTTTTTAAACATTTTTTTAAGTTGTAGATGGACACAATACCTTTATTTATTTATTTATTTTTATGTGGTGCTGAGGATTGAACCCATTGCCTCACATGCTAGGCAAGTGCTCTACCACTGAACTACAACCCCACTCCCTGGGCTATCATTTTCTTCTTTTAACATTTTTGGTTTTAAATTGACTAGTGTATAGTTTATGATATATTTTGAAATCTGTGATTGTTTTCCTTTTCATAATCTTTATCTTCTCAATTTGTTTCACTAGTTGTGTTGGTCTTGGTAATGTTTCTTAAAACCTTAGTTTTGCTTTTGATTTCCTTTTACATATTTTTGTTTCATTGAAATTATATTACTCTTACTGGTTTTTGGCTTTTATGTTAACATGTATTTGTTTAGTTTGTTCTGTTCCTCTACAGTTTATTTAATTGAATGCTTGGTTCATTTGATTTTTTTAAAAATCTGTGTCTTTTATGGTCTTAACACTTTTATTTTTATTAAGTGTTCTTTAAATGTTGAGTGTGAAGACATGCTGAAATTAATAGCTCAGACTTATTGTTAAGGTTCTAATCATTTCTGCTTATTGATTACTTGCTTAATCTAAGTTTCTGGGAATGATATGTTAAAGATCTCTGGTTTATCTATTTTTCCCTATAATTCTATCAATTTTGGATTGGTACATTCTGAAGCTATATTATTAGATATCTTATGTTTGTGGTGTATATATCTTATTCTGTTGTACTGAGGTACTCCTTTGTATTTTGTTTATTTCTTGCTATAAATTGTTATTTTTTCCTTAATATTTAAGATACCTGTCCTAGTTTTCTGTTCTTTCTTTTTTAAAAAAGCTAACACTTCTTTTTCTATTGTGTCTTCTTGTATGGATATTTGCTTCTTTGTGAGTAAGTTCAACTTCATGCTTCTTGAAAGTTATGTTGTCTTTGAATTTATCACTGACATCTTTCCCTATTTTTTAATTTGTTGTACTTCTTTTTATCCTCCTCCTACTTTCCATCAGGCTGTTTTCTGCTGGTTTTAAAGTTAATACATTCTGTTTTAAGTTATTGTAATGTCTCATAACTTAAAACCTAGGTTTACATACCCCTGTTGGTTTGTTAAAATTTACTAATGTCAATACTATTTGTGATTATATTTTCTCTGGTAATCTATTTCTTTTTTTCAAGCCAACTGTAAAACTTAAGCCGGTTGACTATCTATATCATTTATATAGAATTACCTGTTTTTATTATATATGTGGCATACCTCCTTAAGCCTTATGTTCCTGATAAAATTTTTATTTTGCTTTCATATGTGAGTAATTTGGCTATAAAATTTTAGATTGAAAGTTCTTAAAAAGTTTTAAAATTAGGGCTGGGATTGTGGCTCAGTTTTAGAGTGCTTGCCTAGCACTTGTGAGGCACTGAGTTAGATCCTCAGGACCACACATAAATAAACAAAGTATTGCGTCCATCTACAACTAAAATTATTTTTTAAATTACAATTTTTTCTCATACATAATGTTTCTTACGAAACCTAGCATTATTAGTCTTACTCCTTTTCTTTTGATATTTGCTTTTTTTATTGAACACACTTTAGAATTTTCTTTTATCTTTGATATTAATAAATATCACTAATGAGTAAGGATTTTCTCAAGGAAAGGGAAATTGTTAGCATTTCTTGTAATATTCACCCTCCTGTTATTCAGCTGTTGCTACTTTTTTGTCATTTATAACTCAGAGCTTTTCAATTTTATTTTATGCTGCCTTCGAGGAGAACTTTTCAACTCCACTGACTTTTTATTCAGTTGAATCTATCCTGTTTATCTTATTTGTTGGTTATTTTAGTTATGGTAATTTTATACTTAACATTCCCAGTCATTTTGTTTTTGATTTCTTGGTCTTGTTTCATATTGTTAATATCTTTCCTCATCTCTTAAGTATATTTCCCTTTTGGTTTAAATTCTTGGTCTGTTTAATAATGCTACTGAAGATAACTGTTCATATCTTTCATAGAAATTCTGTTACTCATGTGTCTAGTTATTTTGACTTTTGGGCTCAGGCACTTTGGGGAGTGTCATTTACTCTGATAAATAAGCATTGGGGGAAGAATGAAGGTCAGAAGTAGTCTATGACAGTCGCTCGAAGTTTAAAGAAAGAAGGGATAACTTTAGTGCACTTAGAGCCTGAGAGTCAAAGTTGGCTGACAATTCTGGGCAATTATTCTGGTTTGCTTTGGGGAGAAGTAGTCTCCTTTGGTGTCTGATCTATTATACCTAGATTAGATGGGTAGAGGAATGAAGTAGTCTGGCTTTGACTATGTTACCCTAAGAACTCTGGCATTGGGCTCTTTTGAATGGTACAGATAGTGATTGTTTCAAGGCAAGAGCAGA
Organism: Geosciurus inauris; assembly: GCA_004024805.1. Classification (NCBI taxonomy): domain Eukaryota; kingdom Metazoa; phylum Chordata; class Mammalia; order Rodentia; family Sciuridae; genus Geosciurus; species Geosciurus inauris. The sequence continues at coordinate 11,097 of PVHX01005002.1, read as the reverse complement.
AATTTTAAAAATTTCCTTGCAAAAATGATTTCTTCTACTTGTCTTCCTTGCTATCTACCCTAGCCATCCCTTTCCCAGATTGCAAACCACCTTATCACCCTATACCAGTTAGATAGCCTTTGATCTTACTCAGAAGTTACTTATAGGGTCTGTGTGTGTATGTGTGTATGGGCACCTGCATTAGTAGTTGTCTCCTTGGTGGTAAAGTTTCTAGAGGCAATTCTAGGGTAGGAGAGAAAGCCAGAAGCCCATGGTAGTTCACCATATTGACAGAATGTTGTTTTTAATTTTTAATTAGAAAATAGAAAGCTTATCTTTCAGTATTTTGTTTGTGTTCCTAATCATTTTAATTAAAGTAGTGGTTAAGTAAGAGAATTGTTTGATTTACAAAAATTTGTGGTAGGAAATTTTAAACTGGATTCTGGATCTGTTGCATAGATTCCCTGAAATTAGGTTTTTGAGTGAACATTTCTTTGGGTGGTAGAGGGGTTCATAAATTTAATCATTTTAAAGGACTTATAACCTAAGTATAACTTGTAACAGTCAGTGCTCTATACTATATTGTATGATATATGAATAGTTTCTCAATAAATCTGAAAAAAGTTTATGCCCTCTTTGTAGTATATCATATTCTTTAATGTAGCTCCAAATTAAATAGAGACTAAAATTGAAAGTAATCCTTTTCTTCAAAATAAATATTCTCCACTGCTTTCCCCGAATTAGTACAGGTGAGACAGATGTGAGAAAAAGAAAAATTCAAGTAATCATTGTTATTTATTTGAGAAGCTTTCAATGACAAGTCTAGCACTGAACCTGATTACAATTTAAAGAGGTTAGGGTTGACAATTTGATTTCAATTGCCAATTTATTTTAGCTGGTTTTATATAGTCAAGGATTAATATATATCTATTTTGAAATTTAATTACTTTTAATATACCTTTTGCTTCAAATAGGAACTTACTCATTTACTTACTTCTTTGCTTCAATTTCAACATGATTAAAGAAGTGTGATTTTGTGTGACTATGATGCTATATGTAACTGGTTTCTGACCTTTCAGCTTGCCTAGGGTAGTTAAAAGACGAGTGAATGCTCTTAAAAACCTTCAAGTTAAGTGTGCACAGATAGAAGCCAAATTCTATGAGGAAGTTCATGATCTTGAAAGGAAGTATGCTGTTCTCTATCAGCCTCTATTTGATAAGGTAATAACTCTCTCTTTACTACTTTATTTGAAATTCTTTAATACAAGCTCTGGAAATATAAACACTCTTGGAGGAGGTTTAGTCTTTGTACAGCTTACTAAAGTGGGTATTGGAGGTATTTGGGGAAACCATCAATAGTAACAGTTAAGGTTTGGTATATTTGTTAATTAAATCTGTTAGAGTTCTTAATAAGAAACTAGTAGTTGTAAACTTGGATGTCAGTGTTTTTATGAAAGCTTTTTTTTTTTTTAATTAGCGATTTGAGATCATTAATGCAATTTATGAACCTACAGAAGAAGAATGTGAATGGAAACCAGATGAAGAAGAGGAAATTTCGGTTAGTACCAACTTTCTTTTAGTGCATTTTTTACAGTTGTCAGAAGTATTAGGATTGTTAGGAAATGGTTTCTTTTATAAAATGGGTAGTGTGAATGAACCACTTCAACTTGGCACTAGCTGTACCCAGTATCATTTTTTTTTTTTTTTTGTATTTTTGTAGTATTTCAAGGTTACAGATTCATAGTATGTTCTTTTGAACTTCGTGATGACAGACAAAAGACTTTCCATTTTTCAATTGGAAGCTTTTAAGTGACTTGCCTGCAACAGATAATGATAGAACTATGACACCAACCCAGTGTTGTGTTTTGTGACCCTGTTTTTCTCTAGCATTGCTATTTTAATGTTGATAGATAAAGAGAGTATAATACTATAAGAATATGTCAAGGTAAGACATTGGACAAGTTATTATGTGGTTAGCTTTTTCCCTTTACTGTGCTTAAAGTCTTTGTTTTTCATGAAGTTTTTCATTTTTCTTCCTAAAATGGTTTTCCTGGTCCTAGGGTTCTTTTTGGAATGGTGTAGTAGGTGTTAATTTTGTTGAAATTAAGGTTTAGAATGGATAAATAGCAGTCTTGACACAATTAAACTAGAACTTCATTGACTAAAAGTTAACTATTGGTGATAATAGATTTGGTAGTTCAGTATCTACGTCACTGTCTGTAAGTTAAGGGAATGTATTAAGAGCTTATCAAGAGTTCTAATCTAGGTATTCAATAATATATATATATACTATCACTTATTAAGGAGGAGCTGAAAGAAAAGGCCAAGATAGAAGATGAGAAAAAAGATGAAGAAAAAGAAGACCCTAAAGGAATTCCTGAATTTTGGTTAACTGTTTTTAAGAATGTTGACTTGCTCAGTGACATGGTTCAGGTAATTTTAGTCATAAAAATACCAGTTTACCTGCCAGGGTAAACCTTTGAATTTTATATGGCTATGATGATTGTTCTCTTTGGTAGTTGATCTTTAAAGGCTTGTTTTTTTGCAGTAGTAATCACCTATAGAAGGAAAATTACAGTTTTGATGAATGTAATCAAATTAGAATTCATTTTCAAATATTAGATAATGAAATTATCTCATTGATAATTGATCAGTATTGGCAGGTGCTTTCTCATATACCTTCTTCTCTTTATTTTGTTTAATTTTGAGGTAGCAAGTAGGAGGGAATCTTAATTGCAGTTGTATTGCTGTCAAAGACCTTTCAGTGTGAAATTAGAACTATTTCAAGGGAAGTTTGTTTTAAAGGAATACTATAAGGGTGTTTACCTTATTCATAATTGTCTTATTCTCTGGAAAACCAATAGAGATGTTACATTTTTGGGAAATATTGCATCGCAAGCATTTCTTTGAACCTCTACCATCTGTATTGTAGTACTTGTTACCATGTCTTATGGTTTTTGGAAGTCACACAAAGAAAAATGGTCTCAATATAATGACTGCTTATTGCATTTCTACTTTAGCAAAAAAAAGAAAAGGAACAAGCAGCTAGAAAAGGCAGCGATCATAATCAGGAAACATTCTTAAAACAAAGATGCCGTAGTGTTTTTTTTTTTTTTTTAATATTTTAGACTATTCAGCTTGTATAATGATTTACCTCTGTTTAGTCACTTTTGCTGTACCAGTGGCAATAGAACTATAGTTAGTATAAAGTAGCTTCAGTATGGGCCATAATGTGGAGTGGTCTAAGGTTTATAATTGTTATATAAAATTTTGCTGTGAAAGATATTGTCTTAGCTAGGGTTCATGTAGTAATGGAAGACTGATCCAGAAATGTCACTTTCAATACTCATTTTTCTTATTTTACTTTGAAGGAACATGATGAACCTATTCTGAAGCACTTGAAAGATATTAAAGTGAAGTTCTCAGATGCTGGCCAGCCTATGGTAAAAGAACTTTGAAATATTTACAATTTTGTAAGAGATGCTAACAGGTAGATAAATAGATGCCATTCAAGAGTTAGGGATGAGCCAGGCGTGGTGGCTCATGCTTGTAATCCCAGCACTTTGGGAGGCTGAGACAGGAGAATCGCAAGTTCAAAGCCAGCCTCAGCAATGGCGAGGTGCTAAGCAACTCAGTGAGACCCTGTCTCTACAGAAAACACAAAATAGGGCTGGGGATGTGGCTCCAGTGGTCATGTACCCCTGAGTTCAATCCCTGGTACTAATAAAAAAAAAAAGTTAGGGGTAGAAGTGAGAAGGAACTGATAACTTGTTACTCTTTAATTGTAGTAAATATTTGGATGTTGCCAATTTTTGTGTTTCCCTTTTCCATCCTATGAACTTCCACTTGTTTTTAAAATACAGTTAATGATGCTGAATTAAAGTGGCTAAAAAAATAATGGCAAAGGAACATTAATAAGTAAATACTTAGAGTGTCATGAAAAATTGCATAGGAATTTTATAAGGTGGATGATATTAGAGGGTCCCTACTCCTCCTTGAGAAAAGATTGGCTAACAACCTCTCCTAAAAACTGCCAGTATTATGAGTAAAGGCTGTAGACTGCTAAGGTTGAGTTTTTTCTAGTGTCAAGTTCTAGTCTCATTTAAAAGCCTATTTTGGGGGAGGTTAGAAAAAGTGGGGACTTGGTCAGTTTACTTAAGTGTACCTAACCTGTGATAGTTGTAAATTAAAGCTTCATTTTATTTGTGCCTTGTTTCGCTTTTAACATAATTATGTTTCAGAATTAGGAAAACATTTAGAATTTTGTATATGCTTATTTAAAAAACCATAGATTAAGCTGGGCGCAGTGGCACATGCCTGTCATCCCAGGGGCTTGGAAGGCTGAGGCAGGAGGATTTTAAGTTCAAAGCCAGTCTCACCAATGGCGAGACACTAAGCAACTCAGACTCTGTCTCTAAATAAAAATACAAAAATAGGGCTGGGGATATGGCTCAGTGGTTGAGTACCCCTGAATTCTATCCCTGATACCTCTCCCCCCTCCCCAAAAAGAAACATAGATTTAAAGCTATTTCTTTATGTATTGAAATTCACGGTGTTAGAATTAAATTAAATTTTATGCTTTTTTTTTTTTTTTTTTTTTAAGAGTTTTATCTTAGAATTTCACTTTGAACCCAATGAATATTTCACAAATGAAGTGTTGACAAAGACATACAGGATGAGGTCAGAACCAGACGATTCTGATCCCTTTTCTTTTGATGGACCAGAAATTATGGGTTGTACAGGGTAAGTTAATTTTGCTACTTTCACAGTGTTTGTTTTAGTCAATGTTTTTCACTGCTGTGACTGAAAGACCAGAAAAGAACAACTTTAGAGGAGGACAGGTTTATTTTAGGGCTCACAGTTTCAGTCCCTAGACAGCTGACTCCATTCCTTGGGGCTTGAAGTGAGGCAGAACATCACTGAGGAGGGAAGCAGCTCACATGATGATCAGCAAGCAGAGAGAGAGAGACTCCACTTGCCAGATACAAAATATATACTCCAAAGGCACATCCTCAGGAACCCACCTCCTCTAGCCACACTATATTGGTCCTCAGCTACCTCCCAGTTAATCTCATCAAGGGATTAATTCGCTGATTGGATTAAGGGCTCTCATAATCATTTCTCCTCTAGACCTTCTTGCATTGTCTTTGTCTTACATGAGCTTTTGTGGGACACCTCATATCCAAACCATAACAATGTTATTTCTCTTTGTTTTACTTATGATTTGGGATAACTGATATTTCCGTTGTGTGTACTTGATACATACATACATGGATTTTTTTGCTAAACATTTCAGTACAATATTTTGTCCCATTTTCCTACAATTTTTTTTTTGCCATGACAGCAACACATATTTCTACAAAGGAATGCACTGTTAACTTTGTTATACTGTGTTTTTGCTAATTTATTAAGTATATTTTTTAAATGTTCAGTAATGTTTCTCATGCTGCTACGGAAAGCATTTAAGCCAGTTATCCTCTTTAAAATTTGATATTAAAATAGAACAATTCTAAAAGTTTAGCAATTGAAAGTGTGCTATTTTCCCCCTTTGTTTTGTTAGGTGCCAGATAGATTGGAAAAAAGGAAAGAACGTCACTTTGAAAACTATTAAGAAGAAGCAGAAACACAAGGGACGTGGAACAGTTCGTACTGTGACTAAAACAGTTTCCAACGATTCTTTCTTTAATTTTTTTGCCCCTCCTGAAGGTAAGTAGAGGTTAAATTTGGATATTGTTGGCTATTTTATTGTGAGATTTGCTTAGTTTCTTACTTATTTATATTTCTTTTTCTCAAATTTTCAGTTCCTGACAGTGGAGATCTGGTAAGTTGAATTTTTATTGAATTGTTCATTACATATACATATGAAAGTAAAGCAGTGTTCTTCAAAAGTGGAGAGTGGGATGATGTTGCTAGCATTTGTTTAGACAGTTTGTTTAAAGTATTGCAAATACTTCTATTAGGGATTTAATTTTCAAAACTCTTAATGAAAGCAGAATGCATTCTACTCTTTTATTAAATTCCTCTAGCCGCATATGGTTAGGACATTTTTCTGTGTTTTTTATGCCAATGGAAATATGGTTTCATATTGTGACTATATGTGGCCTGTGGCTAAGAACTATGAAATGTTCCTGCCATACAGCATGATCTATTGAAAACCTCGAAGAAGTTTATACAGGCAAGGTAGGCCAGATATGTTTTGAATTTGCTTTTCTGTTGACCATGTGTTTGAATTTAAATTAATTGAGATAGTTTTAAATAGTTTTATGTGTATAGGAAAGTAAAGATTATGTTAATTTGGATACTTTTGAACTGCAACGATTCAGGCTAAGGCATAAACCATATTTGCAAATGGCAAAAGTATTTTTGTCTGAAAAGAATATTAACTGGCCTGCTAAAAAACATCTTTTATAGGACAGACGGTGGGAATGTAAATCAATGTGTGAATTTTAGTGAGCAGAACTACTTAGGAGCATTAAGATAGAGCTTACACTATTTTCATGTCAGTGGGTGGGTTGAAGTTTGTTCAAGTGCAATTTTAGTATATTACTAAATATTGATGGCAAAACCAGTCTTATAGTTAGGAAACCTCCATTTGTGATTCCTTCATAGTCCTTCATTTTTGCCTCTGTCTAGTACATTTTTGATTATTAGGTTGGTTATTTTGATGACTTAATAAACTTTTTAAAATTCATAGAATCTATATTCATTGGTAAGTATCTGAAATTGAGATCTAAAATTTTATTTCAATAATGTCAGCCATTTCTGTGCTATGCTTTGCCATTAAATAGAAATCCTAGATTGACTTTACTAAGTTGGTTTATTGTCTTTACTAAGTAGGACTCTAGTGCCTCATTTGCCATTAAGTAGACTTAAAACTTTACAGCTGCTTGGATACTGTCCTGTAAGAAGTGTTAAGTGACATTCTGTGGTCTCTTATGACCTTTTATTTGTCATATACTTAATGTTGTTTCTTAGGAAAGCCTGAGATTTTTTTTCCTTAGTTTTTCAGTGTGTTTTGAGTAATATTTTCAAAGGACAATTTTAAATAACAAAGTTACTTTTACATTTTACTGTTTGAACCAGAAAAAAACTAAGCAATAACCAGTTTTAAAATTTTATGTCCCACAACTGTACTTAGCATATTTCTGTTTATTTTTCTTTATATTAAAATCCTATAAACTAGCACATGTAGATAACTACTTGATCTAAATACTTATAAGCTAATTTAAATTTTTAAATTTTAAAGTATTTTTTAAAAAATAGGAACTAAAATTGAGACCCTTTTTTAAAAAAATTGTGGTGCTCAGGATCAAACCCAGGACTTCACACATGCTAGGCAACTGCTCTACTACTGAGCTACATCTCCAACCTGAGAATTTCTTCATCATTTAAATTTTTGAATCTTACATATGCCAAACTAAGTTATAAACTTATTCTTAAAATTTTGTGCTTTTATTTTCTTTTTTTAAAAAATAGGATGATGATGCTGAAGCTATTCTTGCTGCAGACTTTGAAATTGGTCACTTTTTACGTGAGCGTATAATCCCAAGATCAGTGTTATACTTCACTGGAGAAGCTATTGAAGATGATGATGATGATGTGAGTAAATTTGAGTCCTGCAGTGAAATCGTTTGGTGTGGGTATGAGAGACAGAATTAGCATGAAATTAGGTTTAAATTTTTTAAAGGGATATAGAAGAATTCAAAATTAGCCTAATTATTGATTATCCTGTACATGTCTTTTCCAAGTTTTTTGGTTTTTTTTTGGTACTGGGGGTTTAACCCAGAGTTGAGCTACATCCTGGCCCTTTTTATTGTTTTTTCTTTTTTAATTTTATTTAGTTTTAGTTGGAAATGTACCTTTATTTTATTTATTTATTTTTATGTGGTGCTGAGGGTTGAACCCAGTGCCTTATACGTGCTAGGTGAGTGCTTTACCACTGAGCTACAACCCCCGGCCCCTTATTATGTTTCAGAGTCAGGGTCTTGCTGAGTTGGTGAGGGTCTTGCTAAATTGGTGAGGCTGGCCTTGAACTTGAGATCATCTTGCCTCAGCCTATTCTGGGTTTTAGAAACATTGTTCTTGCCTTTTCCACACAAAACACCTAGGACTTCTTTGTTGTTTTAAGACAACGTTTATAGAGTTTTTCTCTTAAGAAAATATTATACAATGCTAACAGGTAAAATTAGGCTGCCCTTTAATGTTTTGGATATTTTTTTGCTAACAGATTTTAGGTCTTCTTTGTGCAATGTATTTTACACATCAATGCAGGCTAGTAATTACAATAATAATTGTCTGATCATACTTCATCCACATAATTGCATACTGTGCTCTTTATTTTATTAGTTGTAAGGTTATAAATAGCACTGAACTGAGCAATTTTCTAAAGCTAATATATGATTAGCTTAATTAGCATTCACTGTAAGAGAAAGTTCTCTCCCCTTTTAGATACTGGTGTATAAAATGATGGCTATTATTGATGATATTCTCAAATGTTCAATATATTCACACTTAATCCTGTTTTCTCCTTTCAGTATGATGAAGAAGGTGAAGAAGCGGATGAGGTAATGTTTACCAAATGAGCAAACAATTCTGTGTTTAAGACATTGAGAAGCAAATTGAGTGACTTATGTATTTCTTTACTATAATCATTATGTGATATGGGATAAATTTTGGAAAATATGATTTTAGAATTCTACAGCCAAACAATGTATGTATAAGGTTTCAATAAATAAATTGTAAAACTCAGCAACATTTTTTTTTATTTCAAATAATTTTGTTCTGCTGCAGGGTTATCAGCTCTTTGAAGAAGTCAAAAGCTGCAGTAAACTTTTTCAACGTTGGCTGCAGTAAATCTTTTCAATAAAAGCTGTCTGGATGTCTCGAGTTGTGTTGGGAAATTTTTCATAATAGAAGCTTTCAAATTAAATTGTATTATCACCAAACTCTGTAATCATGAAAATCTGTTGAGCCATAGAGTAACTTGTATTAAATTTTGTATTAAATTTTCCCTACATTATGAGCCAATTTTTCCTACTATGTACCTACTTCATGGATGCATTTTGAACTTTAATATAGGAAGGGGAAGAAGAAGGAGATGAGGAAAATGATCCAGACTATGACTCGAAGGTGAGCAAAATTAGTGCTGTTTTCTCTTTAATTGTGGCAGGCTAAAGTAAGAATATAAAGTTTAATTTTCTTCATTATAGTCACTAATAAAACCCATTGTAACTTTTATTTTTCTCTTTTTCCAATTCCCACTGTCATTTCATACAGTACATATAACTTCAGTGCACCATTCCCTAAGAAACATTGTTTTTGGTTCTTTGTATTTTTCATATTTTTTTGCCAAGTAAACCCTAAGATTTTATTTTAATGGCACATTATTTAGGGCTTTTATTTTTTATTTTTTAGTGTTAAAATTCATTGTGTTTTTATGTTGTTTTTCCCTCTAAAGAAAATCTTATAAACAAGGTCAGCTTTAAAAGATTGGAGTCCAAGAGTACTTGGAAACTGGGGACCAGTGCTGTTGGTTAGATTTTTCCAGCCACCATTATTCTTAGTTCCTGAGAGTTCCAGTCCGTAATTCCTGGGAATTTAATATATCATATCCCACAAAATACATAGTAAATTACCAGAGTTTATTTGAAATGTATGGTTTGTCTTTAGTTCATTCATTTGCTTGATGCTATAAAGTATCCCCAGGGCACTTCAGCATGAGCAAGCAAGAGGCTAATTTAAAATCAAGTTAAATAGTCTGATAGGTGTGAATGAATCTTAATGTGAATATGAATGGAATTAGTATCTTTGAATATAAAAGGGCAAAAATAATTGATAATATGATTAACAACTTGGTTATATTTTTAAGATTATTTTTTAGTGTGTCTCATTGAGTTAATTCTGCGGTCTGAAACTTGGACTTTATTTTAGCCTTTCAGCAATTTGCTAATATTTGAAAATATAACTTGCCATAGTTGTCCTATGCCTTTTTTTAGTTTGAAAAATTTTTTGACAAAAGTTGAGATGCTGTGACAATTAAGGTAGTTAATTACTATTTAAAATATATTAAAGCAGGTAGAAGTTAGATTGACTTGTTGTTTTCCTTTAACAGAAGGATCAAAACCCAGCAGAGTGCAAGCAACAGTGAAGCAGGATGTATGTGGCCTTGAGGATAACCTGCACTGTAATAGCCTATACACAACTATTATTTACTTACAGCCTTATGTTTTTGTATCTTCTTGGTAGACTCAGTAATTTTTTTTAATGGAAAGGAATTGATATTTTAAAGACAAATTTGTTCTACTTAGCATTTTAACTATAGCTTTTCTGTCATATCTGTTGAATGCACAAATTCTCTCACGCATGTTCATTCATTGCTACAGTTTGGTTCTTCTGGAATATTTGCATCATGTAGCTATTGGAGTACAAGTATAAAAATTAATAACTGTTAAATTAAGCTAAATGTTTTTTGTTTGCTTATTTTTTCCTGAAGAACCAAAGTAGTTTTCGGCTGGTAGTAGAGTGAGTTTAAATTTGCTTGCCTAGTTGTTCTTTCCATTTATTTGTTACAGAAATGCAGTGAACTTTTACTAATATAACTCATCATTAGAGGGGGAATAAAACTCATAAGAAACATGGTTAAGAATTTCCAGTAAGACCAAACATGATAACTGTTAGGATTATTAATGGGATATAGTTAATTGTAAGGAAGCCTAATTCATAATATGGTTATTGGTTACCACAGGGAGGTGAGTAACACAATTTTCAGAAGGTTATTAACCTGATAAAAGTGTACTTGTAAATTTAACTTCATTAACTAAGCATCTTTTCTTTGTGGTAGGGTCTACCTTCTGCTTTCCTGGAAAGGATCAATTTACATCATTTGACGAGCCTATTTCAAGTTTTTGTTGTTTGTTTGTTTGCTTGCTTTTGTTTTTGCAGCCTAAAATAAAAATGTCAAATATAATTTTAGTTTTCACAAGATAATGTCTTAATTTTGTACTAATTCAATTCAGGTTAGACCCAGAGGCTTAACTTGAATTAAGGGTTGTGCCCAGTTTACCATATTATTGAAGGAAGGGATGCCAACTTTGGAAGAAGTAGTAAGCAAGTGGAGGG
>PVHX01005001.1:0-117802 GCA_004024805.1 Geosciurus inauris | reverse complement strand
GGTCTCTTATTTTTCCAAATGAATTTCATGATTGCCTTTTGTATTTCTATAAGAAAGGCCTTTGGGATTTTAATTGGGATTGCATTGAATCTGTATAGTGCTTTGGGTAGTATGGCCATTTTAATAATATTGATTCTGCCTATCCAGGAACATGGTAGGTCTTTCCATTTTCTAAGATCTTCTTCAATGTTCTCTCTTAAGTACATCCAGTCTCAAGCTATTTAAATCTGAGTAAATATTTGCTTGATTATTCCACTGTTCTTCTGGGGGATGTGTCCACATATTTCATTAGTCTCTAGTTTTTCACTCTACTGAGGTTTCACAGGTAGGCATTAATAATAATTTGTGATTTAAAATAAACTGTAGTATTCATATCATTAATATCTTTAGCTTTTAAAATATTAATGATAATTATGAGATAAGTGGCATTTTAAATTATAGTTTTAAAACTTTTTTTTTTTGGTACCAGGGATTGAACTTAGGGTCACTCGAACACTGAGCCACATCCCCAGCCCTATTTTTTGTGTTTTATTTAGAGACAGGATCTCACTGAGTTGCTTTTGCGCCTCGCGTTTGCTGAGGCTAGCTCTGAACTGGGGATTCTTTTGTCTCAGCCTCCCAAAGTGCTGGGATTACAGGCGTATGCCACCACACTCGGTGTTTTAAAACATTTTTACACATATCAATCAATTCTTAATCAACAGTACATATTAAAATGTGAATCAATTATTTCAAGTGCAAGTACAGAAATAACAAATACTTGACTCACATAAGCATAAAGGAGAGGGAGAATTATTAGTATTCTAGATGACTTGCTACCAGAAGTGAAGGAAAAGTTTCAGAAATTAAGATGTTTCTGAGGATCACAAGAAGTAATTATTTAATGACTGTAAGATTTGTCTATGAACAGCCCTGTCTGCAGCTAATTTACATGTTACTATGGTTATTGTTGCTTAGATTATGTTATCTGCTATATCCTCTCTCTTTTCCCATTGGTTCAAAGAGTCTTGCAGGTCACAGATGGAAAACTCAATGATTAAAAGTCAAGCTGCAACTGGAGAAAGGTTACCTACATTGCTATTTGGGAAGGCAGGCCGAACAATGTTGTAAGGCTAAGCATTTCTCTCCCTGAAGTCATTATACCGCCTTTGTACGATCTAAGTATAAAATATTTCTTTGTTGCCCCATTATTTTCAAAGAAGGAAATGTGTAATTGAAACTGTTTGGTTCATAAGGATATTCATTCAGTTCTACTGAATATTGTATCTGCTGAATTAAAATATCTTTATTTCATATTCAATTTATTGCACTTTTAACATTGATGCAGTAAATATATGTATTGGTGATAGAAGGGAGGATGTGTTGTTTTTACTCAGAAGAGATTTCCAGAAATTAAGGAGATATCATTTGTTCATTTAACATAAACTGGAGAACATACATATTTTTGGTTTTCTTCCCTTTTAGTCTTCCTTTATTTGTGGGAATTTCTGAAATCTTATATCATTGTACTAAAAGGATAAGAATAAAATAAATTAAGAAATCATCCATAGGTTCAAAGAGGAAAAAAAGGGAGAGTAAAGTGTGAGAAAGGTATGTAGAGTGTGGGAGTACCCATGGAGTAACTAAGAGAGGGATCCCAGAAGGGAGAAATTTAAGGGATTTGCAAACAAATTTGTATGTATGTACAGCTGTTGCCTTGTCACCAGTCTCTAATCAAAGCGTTTGTCTGATTTTGGATTTTTCATTATTATTTTTTTCTTTGATAATTTGCATGTGTACATAGGTATTAGCCTTACGAACTCCATACTGCTACTATATTCACATATAATCATTTGCTATCTTTCATATATTCACCACTGTTTAGTCATGGGTCCTTCAGATCTCACATGAAGACTGTCCTTTGACTTTTGAAGGCTTCTTCTATTCATATTTCTTGGGTTATGATGTTTACCTAGTTGTAGAATGAGCATTGTATTATAGTGCAAGTGGATAGAGGCTTACAATCTCAAGCACATTGCTACACACTGGGGCAGTCAACTCCATTATTTATAACTAAATATTCTTTGATTTATTGTAAAGGAGAGACTGGGCTTCAAATACAAAATATAATATTTGGGAAGTTTAGCAATAACTAAAGACCACATTAAAAATGAAGAATTTGAGGCTTGGAGATGTTCAGTGTTTTCAATAAAGTTAGAAGGGAGCCAGGATTATCCAAGGATTATATTAGTAACATTCAGGCTTCTTTTCACAACTATCTCATTTTCACTGGTACAAGTAAATTCAGATTTGGAAAGAGGAATTTTGTTCCCAGAGGTAGAAGAAACTTGACTAGAGGTCTATAGGAGAGGATCAGAATTCCGACAGATTTTCTGGCTGAAGTCACCCATACCTTATTGTAAATAGATTACTGGAAAGATTCTTCCCACAACATATTATTTAAAAGAAAAAGTAGTAGTGCTATTAAAATAACCTCTGTGCATTGCACGATAAGGCAGTGACTTACCTCAAATTTAATCTTGTTTGTCATTTTCAGGTATTTAGAAATGAGAAAAAGCATTTGAAGATCACAGGAATGAAGTGAATTTTGTTCATTTTATTGTTATTTTTCTAATAATTGTCAAATACAGTCCAACATTGCCTATCCTAGGGGCCTTATTTTGAGAATAGTCCATATCATTTTGTTTGTTCAGTGGGGAAAAAAGGCAAGCAGAAGATCATGCGAAAATCAATGATTCTTTTTCTGTGTCATCTTATTTATGAGTGAGACACACATGAGAGGTCACCAAAACAGAGGTAAAATCAATAGGTTTGCAAATTTTAATTGGGTCTTCTTTTGCTACTGCTGAACAATCTTTTGTGTCTAGAACTTTTGAAGTTAAATGAGTAAACTGAACATTTTTAGGAGGGTAGTAACTTGCCTTTCCTTAGAATTGCTTCTCCACAAGCTTTTTTTTTTCTCTCTCTCTCTACTGAGTTGAATAAAATGATAAGGTAGGTGCATACATATATAATATAATAATATATATTTGAAAAAATGTGAAGTCAAGTAAGGAACAATTTTAAAGCAGTTTCTTTACTAGGATTCCTTAATTCTCTCTCTATAATATCTGAACACATTAAAAATAGCTCTCTAGGAAGTGCCTATCTTTTTTTGTAGGAATCTGACAAATGACAGGACATTGGTAGTAAATGATTGTGCTGACATTTCAATGTACATGTGTGTATGATAAAGCCTATAATTTTTCCATTTTAGTAGAATTATCTATAGTGATTTATCAATATGTTAAAAAGTTGAACATGAAAGTTTGTTTCTGTATTCCAATAAGGTTGGATTATAATTACCAAGGTTGTACTATTTTCATTACTCTAGACCTTCTCAGAACATTTACTGTATTTATGGTCAAAGCAAATGTATTCTCAAGGTCCAGGTGTGTACTATATTCTAAATTTTCTTGAGCTCCAGAAACTAAGTGGGGAAATTTTTACCAATTGTCTTTCCTAATATACTTAGGGAAATATACTTGGGAAACCATACAAGGGACTCTGTTGCCCATATGATAGTAGATGGTGAAGCAATGAGAGCTTTAGGAATGTGATTTATCATCACTTGCATATTTGTATATAATCTTGTCTCATGGAACTTTCTTCGTGAAAACATTCCTAAGAAGAAGATATGAGAGAAAGTTGTTCCAAACCTATTTGCTTTCTTGCTCGTTATTTTGCGCTGTATTTGAAGGAATGGGCCAAAGAATGAAGAAATAATTCTAAATTATTGAGCATAAGCATCATATTGTTTTAACTTAAACTAGGGCAGTAGAGTCTGACCGAATGACATAGATCTTATTAAAAAACTGTAGTCAAAATTTTAAAAACAAATTATAAAGGTGGTGACCCCAGCAAAAGATAATCATTCAACAAATCTCTGCACGCAGTATTTTCCATGATGTTATCAGAAATGTGTCTCATATTCTCCCACTGAAACCATTTTATGCTGCAGCCACACTAATACCTCTGCTACTGATACAGATACTGATCTTCATCATGATGATGCCTTTGAGGATTCTTGCTCTGGTGATACTTCATACTTCCTCTGAGATTCTTACTGACAACTCTGGATAACTCTCAGAACTAACGCTGTGGTAAAAGACAGCAAAACTCTAAACAGCAGGTTGGTAGAATTGTTTCCATATTTAAAATTCAGAACCAGTCAATCCCCAGACAGAGAAATGCATGCCCCTTTTTCTGGACTAATGTTACCCTAATCTTTTCATTTTCTGCAACAGATTGTCTTCTTGCCAGGATGACAACAGCTACTCATTTATGGAGTGTAGTCAAGGCAATCTAAGTAGATTAGTTCATGTAATTCTCCAACATAAAGTTCATTTAGTCTGATACAACATCAGGCATAGGATGTTCAAAGTGTGATTCAGGTGAGAAATCAAGACAAGTGTTTTATTTTTTTTCAATGTTTTCTCTTTTGTTGTAACCACAAGTTATCAGGTGTACATTTTTCCAGAAGTTTTAAGGGCATCTGTTCTTAATTTTCTGTGTGTAAATGCTTAAACAAACTGCTTAAATCATAGCACATTCATGTGCAGCACACCTACAATTCCTCAAGATGCAGCAATAATCTAAAGCACAGGAATGTCTTAAACTGTCCACAGAGGAAAGAGAAGAAAAAAAGCTTGGTCAAAATGGTGTTTCATAACACTCTGCTGTTATCAAGAGGTGCTTATCTTTTTAAGTAAAAACCAAACAAAAAGCAAAAAAAGCATTTATTCCTGTGCTGCACTTTCAGGAATTCTGGTTTGTTGAGCATAAAGCCAGGTCCAGGAATCTTCAACAGTGATCACCAATTTTTAGAAAATGTAGTATTAAAAATAAAGTCAATTTCTGGCATGTTGAAATATATACTGAAGTAACATTAATAAGGTGATCATGTAATTTTTTGATCTATAATATCTCTATTCAGATTACTTTGTTTAGACATTTTCCACAAAGAACAGATTGATACTTTATATTGGCATAACCTGAAGTACCTCTTCTACTGTTTTTATAGTTCTTTTCATTTCCCAAAACTAATTTACTATAAAATGCTATTCTCTCAAACAAATAAAAAGAGAGCATCCTTAGGAAAACTAACACAGTGTTGTAGTTAGAGAATTCCAGTATTGTCTTAGTTGCTATGCCAACCTCTCTTCTCTTTCATACCAAACAAATAGGTGTCATTTGCCCACTTCAGTCTCTTTGTTGACATCTTCTGTCTCAAAAATTCTTCATGAAAGTGTTCCAACATTACAGTCTTCCATGTGGTGTCTAATGATACATGGAGCCTTGCTTCTCATGCTTCTCATATGAACAATTCACTTTAGCCAAACTGTTCTACTAAATTTGCCTTTCATACATCCTGTATATTCTGTGCATTTTCTCTTGCAATTTTCTGTCTGAAAGATAGTACCTTTTAAAATCTAAATCCAACTTTTTTTTGAAAGCCAAAATTTCAATACCCTTGTCTATTTTTTTTTTTTTTAGCTTGCAGTACTAGGGATTGAACTCAGGGCCTAGTAGGGCAGTGCATATCCAATGAGCTACATCGCAGCCCCTCAATATTTCTGTCTAAATACTACATTTTTGATTGTCAAATCTCTTCCAAATTCCTAGTATAATTGTCCATATCAGCCATTTACCATGTAGTTGATGCAATTTAATGTCAGCATTTTCATACATAAATATAAGAATATATTATGTATGCTAAGCATACATGTGTTCATCTTATTTATATTCAGGCTCTTGATTTGACTATACTTCATGTGAACTTTTTACCTTCTTTTCATATTCATTTTTGATCCCCAGTACCTTGTACAAAGTAGACAAAAACTAAGAGTATAATGAGAAAACAATAAATGAATTAATGTATGAGTATAGTAGTTATATAATGTGATATGCTGTCTCTTAAATTTGATAGTTATATAACTTAACTCTGTATGGAAATATAACATTTTTACTTAGACATGAGTGATGATAGTTTCTAAAATCAACAGAGTTGCCAGTGTCTTCACAGCCCAGTTGGGGAATTATAAAGAAACTATTTGTTTCAACAGCAAATGTTTTCCACTTGAGAAGTGCTAGCAGATCCTGAGGCATAAACATACACATTGGAGCACGAAAGAAGTTTTGTCTGCAGTTTGTGTGTTACAGTTGTGGGAGTTGTTATGGCAGATGACACTTTTGCTTAACAAAAGCTGTTAAATTTGCTTGGATTCACTGCAAAATTTGTGTGTGTATGCAATTCACATACAATTCTTGTCTATTAGATACAGTTGGAGACTGGACTATGTCTATGTGAACCACTTTAACCCACATCCAATCAGACCCATGAACTTTGATATCTTTTTCAGAACATATGAGACTAAAAGATAAAAATATTGTATTTGACTGTGACAAAATAATTTTTGAATATCAAGAAATAAATAAATGCAAGTGGCAAGTACCTACCTATTTGTATGTTGTATAGAAATTTATTCATATCTCTAAGTCATTAAGATCTTGGTATTTAAATGGAAATATAATATGGTTCCTTTTTTTTTTTTTTTTTGGTACTGGAGATTGAACTCAGGGGCACTCAACCACTGAGCCACATCCCCAGCCCTATTTTGTGTTTTATGTAGAGACAGGGTCTCACTGAGTTGCTTAGCGCCTCGCAGTTGCTGAGGCTGGTTTTGAACTCGCAATTCTCCTGTCTCAGCATCCCTAAGTGCTGGGATTACAGGCTTGAACCACCGTGCCCAGCTTAATATGGTTTCTTTTTAAGAAAGAAGAAAAGATCATAAACCCGATTCTTTATTTTAAAAGGGAATTACATTAAAGGAAAAGTGCAAAGAAAATATCTTGGACGTAAAAGTATACCAAGATTCATTCTACCACAACATTCTGAAGCATCTTTTTACTACTAAGAAATATCAGGGTATATAGATCCTAGACATCAAACAAAAATCTTATGTATATATTTTAATTAATGTAGTTAAACAAGCTCTTAAATAAAATCAGGCCTATATATTTTAATATGGTGGTATGTAGTTTATACATAAAATTAACACATAAATGTATACATAAATAAGGTGTGTTTGCATTAAAGAGAAAATATAATTCTTAAACCAAACAGAAACTTATTATTTACTCCAACATGAACTCTAGATTTTCTCTGTAATATTTCCCATATTTGCTATAAAACTGTAAGATTCTCACAATTTCAACTTTTACAACTAAAAATGTTAATGGTTATTTTATTTCAAATTCATGAAATAAGTTTAGTCATGTGATGCCATAAATCCCAGCTAGTGTAAGAGTTCATGTTGTAAAAATTTCTTTCAAAAATATTAGTGCACTGTCTTACCCCAAAGGTACAACCCAAAGCATAATTATAAACATTTGAAATATAGGTTTGTCTGTGGTTAATTTTATAGAAATTTTAAAATAATCATATATTACCTGACAGTTTCTAATTCTTAATGTTGCTTGGATTTTCATTTACACATTAACATGAACAAAGGATACTGTTCTTAGTCCCTTTGAGCAGTAATCACGGAATATCCAAGACTGGATAATTCATGAAGAACAAGAATTGATGACCCAAAGTGCTAGGGGCTGGAAGTAAACAAATCAAGGTGCAGCATTTGGTGTCCACTGAAGGCTGCATCCCTCAGGGAGAAGAAATGCTATGCCCTCATATGGCAGAAGGTAGCAGGGCAAAATGAGATGAACTCAACCTTTAGGGCCTTTAATCAGGGCACCTAAACCCAATCATGTAGAAGGAACACTCCTCATCTCAGATAAGCCCCACCTCAACATCACCATATTGGCAACACCTGAGTTTTGGAGGGGAACATATTCAAACCTTTGTAGATATAAACTCAGAATTAATGAAGAATTACACCTACTATCAACATAAGGAAAATTTTGAATTCTGTTGGTTAACTAGAAAATCCAAATTATTACAAAATGTCAAATAGTGAAGTCTTTTTAAAATAAATAATCAAAATAGAGTAAAATTAAATGAAATGGTGCATTTTCTATAATTTCATAAAATAATCCTTCATAGAAAATCAAGAACATATACAAAAGAAAGAAAATTTGTAATAGCAACCCCATCACTCAATTGTAAACATATTTCATAAGTGGCCAAAGAACTATCTAAATCAATTGTAGAGATAGGCCTCTGTGGGATAAGAAATAATAAATAAATGGTGTGTAAATGGAGTCCCAAATGGATAGAACATACTTGGGACAAAAGACAGGAAAAATTAATGGAATACTTTCCAAGTTTGGCGACTGAAATAAATCTAAAGAGTCAGAAATCCCAGTGAAACCCAAATAGAATAAACTCAAAGAAAACCATACCTATAATGTCTTCAGGTACTTTGTTATTAGTGTGGTAGCTATATTTGTTTTATTTGAACTATTTTCTTCCCATTTTCCTCCCAGTAAACAAAAGGTTCCGAATGAATACCCAAGTCATCTGTGACAATTTTAGTTTCTCCTCCAACAATGCAAATTTAGTTAAATCAGCAAAGAACTTGGGAACTGGTGGGGAAGAGGATACTTTTCAATTGAATTAATCAAAAAGCAAATGAGCTTATAAGAAAAAAATGACAAGGCAGATGTGAAAGTGGAATAGACTAGGAGACTAGTAATCAAGAGAACAATGGGTTCAACTTGCTTGTAGTCTCTGTAGTTATGAAAAGCTCAAGTTAAATCAAGTCAAGTGTGTCCTAGTCAACAATATGGCTAAGATAACTTAGCAATAGCCTGAGGCTTAGTGAAGATCCCTATATACCATGCAGCATTTCCACAGTCTAACAATTCACTTGCACACAGTAATTGGTTCTATAATGAGCCTCACCAAGTCTCCCTAACGGGGAATTGTTCTACTATTATATCTATCTCAAATTATCTAGCTCCACTGAATTTCCCATCAGTATTAAAGGAGTCTTTCATTAAAGGAATAAACTTGATGGACTTTTTTTTATATTCAACCACTTTTAAAATATTGACTATAAAACAAATGATTTTGTTTAAGCATAAGTAGAAAAATAATTAAAGGTATGGCATTTGTGTCTACAAAGGATATGATAGGATTTGGTTAGGAATTATTGGTGACATTTATTTATATCAGATTTTACTTGAATTATTTGTAATTACCTATAGTGTACATATAAAATATGGATTCTTTTCCATCACAAAATGATACACAGAACTAAATAAACCATTTAGGTCAAGTTGTTATTTTACCAAAAGTCAATATTTCTGTAAGTAATATTAAGCACAACTATGTTAATGATAAATATGTGAGTAGAATTATGTATAATATGTCAAGATACACTCTACTGTCATGTATCTCTAAAAAGAAAAAGTGAAAAATATCTATTAAACATAGTTATTTTTTTCAAGTTTTTTGCCAAGGTACTGTCATTCAAGGAATTTAGAACAGAAATGTATCCTTCTACATTCATGATATTTTATTTTTCTATATTAAAGTTTAAAGAGAAGATACCAGATATGAAAGTAATGTGGAAGATCAAAACACTTATAAGTGTTTTCAATTAAAATGTGTGACTTGGATTTAAGGAAGAAACCATCTTTCTGTGCAGTCATATTTGCTTATTTCAATCTGCAGCTTGGGACCTGCATGAGCAGGTATTTACAAAGATAACAGTTTTTGTAAATTTTGATCACAGCCCGTGGGACATACTTTCTCTCTAACATTGGGGTACATATAAGGAGCTCATGTGTGAGCCAGTGCAAGAACATTCAGAGGTGAAATTATTAGACTAAGAGTGTTGTAACTACATGGGTGGACTAATCCACTGATATGGATTAACTGCATGGTAACTGTAGGCAGGTAGGTTGTGGCTGGAGGAGGTGGGTCACTGGGGGTGTGCCTTTTGTCCCTGGTGAGCAGATCTCTGTGTGTACTTCCAAGCTGTCATATACAGAACTGCTTTCCTCTTCCACACCTTCCCCTATCATGTTCTTTCTCACCTTGGACCCAGAGCAGTGGAGCTGGACACCTACACATTGACTCCTCTGAAACTGTGAGCCCCAAATAAGCCTCCTCTTCTTTCTCCTATAATTGTTTTTGTCAGATCTTTTGGTTACAGTGATGAAAAAAAAATGTCTAAAACAGCAGGTCTTTGCTTTGACGTAGAGATGCTTTTTTAAAAAATTGGGCTTGATCAAATTCAGTTTTCAACTGCCCTGAAGGGAAAAGGAAAGGAAAGGAAAGAAAAGAGAGGACAGGAAAAGACAGGACAGGACACATGAGAATAATAATACTGTAACACCTTAACTGTGATCTGCAGAGGAGCATGAATCCATGGATGTAAGGTCATTACCACTCCACTGAGGAAGTAATTATACACAAGAAAAATGTTTAAGAGATGAAAAGGATGAGAGATGTTTCTCAGGAAAGAGACATTATGACAACAAAGAAAGTTAAAGAGGGAAGCTTCAAAAACTTCAACTGTTATCAAAATTACTTTTTCTCTAATAACAGCTTATTTAAACCAGATAAAAAAGAATGCCAAACAGTAACTCTCTAGACAGAGCTATTATCTGAAATCAAAGCTTAACTATGGTTTTCATAACATAATATTAGGATCAATAAATGGTCTAAGTTAATATTATTATGAGTACCACTAATGTTGCTTTTTAAATAACACATCTTATTAGATAAGACTAATTACTGGGAGAGAGGTTTTAAACTGAATCTAAGGGATGAACAAAAGCAAATAATTTTAGCATTCATCTTATTCAAATATGTATCTCTATATATACTAAGATTCAGAAACTATATTAATAAATTAATGCCAGAACCATATTAGAACCCAGTTCAGGTCTCTGCATTTTATCACCTTCTATTTCCAAGTCACAAGATTGCTTTTTCAATGTACTCACAGCTTGAACAGTCTGAAAGAGTTAATTTTTCCTCCAAATTTGTCTCTTTAATTGCCTAGAGACTAAAAGAAACTGGATCCTCATAAATAAAATATTTTACTTACTTTGGTGGTTTTATAGGGAATTTATTCCTTGTTAGGTATGTGCAGAGATCTTGAGCCTTTCTCTCACCAATTGATTTTAAGAAAACATGAGTATTTTTGGAGAAGCATGATTTAATTAGAAATTCGATGAAGGTTGAATTGAGTCTGAAGGTCTCAGATATTAAAATATGTACTTCTATTTCATGTGCAGAACTTTGTCATAATATACCACCTCCAAATAACAGAATATTAATGAGAGTCTGGGTAACAGTATTATATTTTATAATTAATTCTTTTGCTTTAGCTATATATTAAGGGAAAAGAAAAATCTATAATTACACTGGAGGAGAAATGAAAATGAATGACATGTTATATATCACATAATGAATTTGAGGGGACACTCTTCTCTATCTCCATTTAGAATTGAATCATGTTCTTGTTTTTGTATTAAAATTTCATTTTAAGGTTTATCATTAAGCTCATACAGAGAATGCTACTAAATGATAAGGGTCAATGTCAATCAAAAATTGCTATTCTCTATGGCACTCATTTAGTTTCAGACTGACTTTCATAAACTCACTGTTGGTATGAAATGTCACCTTGGTAACCTCAATCTCCAGGGGTTTGTTTTAGCCTATAGCAAGAGTGATGAGTGTTTAAAATTATTTTCCTTGATTTATGTCATGAAGAACCTAAGTATAAAACCAATTTTAAAGTTTAAGTCATGACATGGCCTTTATTTATCTGGTAAACTCCTTATTCACATTTTATACATTTAATTTTTATTGGTCAATTAATTATTCATCCAGTTAATAATATACTAATGTATTATTATGAACAAACAAAAGAAAAACTGTAAACAAAATAAAGACAAAAATAAAGTATAGGACATAGAAATATTTATTGAGATTCCTTGAGCAAGTACCCATATGTTAAATACATTTCCAAAAACATAATAATGAAAAATTCAGGGGCTGGGATTGTGGTGCAGTGGTAGCGTGCTCGCCTAGCATGCGTGAGGCACTGGGTTCGATCCTCAGCATCACATAAAAATCAAATAAATATATTCTGTCCACCTACAACTAAAAAAAAAATAAATATTTTAAAAAAAATGAAAAATTCAATGGAAGTACCTCAGTGCCAGAGGAATAGGGTGAAGAGAGAAAATGTAAGAAGATATTCACTTATTTAGTGAAAAATAAATACGAAAATAATTTCCAGTTTCAGCTCCAACATGGAAGTAATTCAGAGGTAGCCACACCTGTCTTCACGATGTGAAAAATCTAAGGAGACTAAAATCAATGAGTCTTCTTGTACTCTACAAAAAACTGATTTGTAGGCTGGCTGCCACTCTGAAATCTGGAACTGAAGCTACTGGGGGTGTCAGCTGGCTGAAATAGCTAAAGGGTCTTCTTAGGAATTTCATAGAGCTGAGTATTCACTGGCATGAGAGTAAGAAACTGATGGGCCACAATCTTAGCTGGCAAGATCCCCTTGTGGCCCTGAGGGGAGGAGGGGAAGAATTATCATTGTGAAATATGCCCATAAAAAGGCTTTTTCATAAAAAGACTTGCCATCCTAAGTTTGTTTTCATCCTAGTTGTTTGAGTTTTGATCTTATAGAAGCAGCCTTTAGTGTCTGTTGTACTTTAGCAATGTGAATTTACTCTCTTATAATACTCCCATTTTCTCACAAATCATTACATGTCTTTTCAGTGGGTTAGTTTTTTATTTTAAACATTACCAGTACTACCAAAGAAAATGATGAATGTTTTTTTTTTGAAAAACAAATTCCATACAGGATATAATCCATCTATTTTTTTTAACTAATACTCTTTCCATTTTCATCACATTCTAGTAGTGTAAAAAGTCTTATCTGAAGCATGGCAAGGTCATTAGTTTCTCAGTTATTTCCACCTACGGTCGTTTTTACTTTGAATGCCTATCCTACAGAGTTTGTATGGCTGACACCCTCTCATGAGCCAGCTCTCAGCTCAGTTGCCATCTCTTCTGAAAAGCTTTTTATTTTACCAACTACTCAAAATAGCAACTTCCATCTAGTAAGTTGATTAATTCTACCACCCTGTTTAATTTTTTGCTTATATTCTAATCTGCATTTATTTTATTTGCTCATTTGCATAATATTCTCTCTACCACTGAAATTAAAACTCTCTGAATGAACGGATCATGAACCAATTTGCTAGTTAAACAATGTGCTTGGGAAATATTTTTCAAATGTATGAAGTAATGTCATTGTCCTGTGGGATAAAGACATACCAATAAATGTCAATCCTAACACCTGAGAGTGTATAGTTAAAATATATATATATACATGCACACAGTAGATGGTAACTGGTTTGCTTCCATTTAGCAATTTTCCAGTGTTCAAAATGACTTTGTGAGCTGCTTGATACCTGATATTATCACCATTTCCCATATCACAGTATCATGAAAAATAGAAAGATTCTTTTCTGAAGAACAAACAGCAGTGAGTAAAGGAAATAATTGAACCACTTCAAGCCAAATATATTATCTCAAGAAGAATAACTAACTCCTGTGAAGGTGATTCCAATGGCTTTGGTGAAAGCTCCTCCCATTCCTCCTCTCAAGCCAAGCTGTCTCAGCATTCTTAGGAGTCTACAGACCTCTGGCATTCTCCTGAAATTCATTTACACACTTTGTCCCTTACGCTACCTAAGGGTGGGACATTTGGAGAGCAGTTCTCCACACAATCAAGGGGGCAGAGCAGAGATGTTAAATTGCAGATGGAGTTTTGCTGTTGCTGTCTGTTGTTATTCTTTTTGTGTATAGTGCAGAGGAAACAGGATTTCTCAGTACTTCTGAGAATCAACATCTGCAATTTCCACGTGAGTTGATGATCTACTCAAGAAAATGTAAACACTGCCATTTTTGTGTGTCTTAGCAAATGGGTTTTACAAAGCAAGATTACCTGAGATTTCTGAGCTTATATTCTGTGCATGCATTTCATACTTGATATAAGCGTAAAATATAATTTTCTGTTAATTAAGATCCTTAGCATATTTTAGAGGTAAGAATACTTGATCTAAATTTAAGATATTCCCAGGAGTGATATAAAGAAGGGGTTGATGATAATTTCTTTCTTCCCTAGTGGCATCCCATTTAACTAAGTGGAAGAAATCAGAAAAGATTACACAGATCATCATCATGCCAGTGGTATAATGCAATTCTAAGTCCTAGGAATTTTTCCCATTTTCAAGACTCAATTTTAGATCAAAACAATAAGACACTTTTATTTTCCTTGTACCACCTACAGATATGTATTTGCTGGATAACCAAAAATACTGTTTAAAGTTAAATTGTGAAATATAGCCCGTGATTATGCATTTTTGGAACACAGGAAAGAAATCCCATTCGTATCATTTTTATACATTCTCTATCCATTTCCCTTCCATTTTTTCCTTGCTCTAACCAGGATTTGTTCCAGACACTCCTCTGAGACATCATTGGCAAAATAATAAGACTTTAAACTGCCAAATACAATATTGTATTATCCATCTATTGCCAAATTAATGCTGCATAACAAACAACCTCAGAATTTCACTGGTTTGCAAAATAATCTTTATTTCTATGTTTATGTGCTGTATGTTGACTACACTTGGATTAATCTAGGATGGTATAGATGAGAGGTTCTGCTACAGGTTACTTGCCTGTTCAAATTGGGCTCAATCGTCCCATTGCATTTCTCTCATCCTCCCTGGCCAGCTGCTAACTAGAGCATATTTTTTCTCATGGCAAATGGTAGAGTACTTTTGTCAGGATAAGTGAAGGGGTGAGAGAGATCAAACCAAATTGTGCAAGTCTTTATGACATATTTTATATTATATTTGCTAATATCCCATTGACTGAAACAAATAACATCAAGCCCCGCGTTCACTGTAGTAGAAAATAAAATTCACCCACTAAGAGAAAGTACTGTAAAGTTATTTTGTACATGACATTGGAAGTATAATTCCAATTCAGAGAGAGTGTGAAAAGTTGTAAAAAATAATTCTGTCTATCACAAATGGTAAAATCTGTCCTCATCTTATTGTTCTTTATTTTCTATGCTTGCCTTCTGAGATTTTACTCTCTTAATGTTCTCTTTTTGACTCAGTTACTGATCCTTTATAGTTTCCTTAGATGGTTTCTTCATATTTAAGTTTCTTCTAAACACTGGATGACCTCTGTGCTATTTATAGAACTTTTTTCTAAATCACCTCAATCTTATGTTTTTAGATACAGTCTACATGTTAAAGCCTTTCCAAATTACATCTGTAACTAGCTTTCTTTTAAAACTCTGAACTTGTATAGCCAACTGAAAACTCAGTATTTTCCATTATAAATCTGAGGAGGATCTCAACTTTAGCATGTTTTAATTCAGTCTGTTTTAACAAAATGCCATAGACTGGGTAGCTTATAAATGGAGATCTTTTTTCCTCACAGTACTGGAGGATGAAAAGTTCAAGACCAAGGTCCTAACACTTTTGAAATATTGTGCGAATCTGCTTCCTAGTAGACAGCCTTCTTCTTGCTGTATCCCATCTGGACCCACTTGGGGTGATTTTCTTGGCTTCTGAGCCTCCTGTGGAAAATTAGCTCTTATTCTGCCTTTTTGTTCTATTTAGACCCTCAACAGATTGAATGAGGTACGTCCGCATTGGTGAAAATGAATCTTCTTTATTCAGTTAAAAGAATCAAATGCAAATATTTTGCAAACACATCCTCACAGATACATCAAAAAATAAGGCTTTAGCTGGGAGCAGTGGTGCAAGCCTGTAATCCCAGCACTTTGGGAGGCTGAGACAGGAGAATCACGAATTCAAAGCCAGCCTCAGTAATGGTGAGGTGTTAAACAATTCAGTGACACCCTGTCTCTACATAAAACACAAAATAGGGCTGGGGATGTGGCCCAGTGAACCCCTGAGTTCAATTCCTGGTACTAAAAAAATAAAAAATAAAGAATAAAAAATAAAGCTTTAATGACTGTCTGGGTATCATTTAGCCCAGCCAAGGTGACATGTAAAATTACCCATCACACTGTTCAAACTTGTAGTTTCTGATTCCCTACTGATTTTCATCACCTGCACACTTCCCCTCCATGGTGAGTCACAGCTCTATTCTTTTGATTTCTTAGGCCAAATACTCTCTTCTTAATAAATATCATTGTTTCTGCCTTCAGCACCAGCATTGATTTGATTACTAATAGCTCAATAATGACTTTTACGTTTTTATCTTCTCATCTGAATGCTCTACTAGCGTCCCATCTCACTCAATTTGAGTAAAAGCCAAAGCCTTGGAAAAATACTAAAACGTTATTCCTGTCCTACAACTCTATAGCTCACTCTGTTGAATCCTCTTTGCTTTTCCTACAAAATCCCAGACATGATCCTACCTTAAGATTTTTGTACTTGCTAATCCATTTGCTTTGAGTATTTTTTCCCCAGATAACTAACTATATAGTTCATTCCAATACTTCCTTTAGTCTTTTCTAAGTGTCAAATTACCAGTGACACCTTCCCTAATCACCTAAATAAAAATTATATTTGACATTCCCTAATTATTAATACATGTGCACACACACACATATACCTGTTTATCTCCTTTCTTCCATCTTGAAAATGAATGAAGGAATAAGTAAATAAATCTATCATCTATTATCTACCCTTTTTATGTGCCTGTTGATCATGATAATTTTGCTTTTATCTGCCTTTTCCAACTTAAATATCAGCTCTACATTTGTAGAGACTTTCCTCATTCGATGCATTGCTATTTTTCTCTAGACTTGAATAGTTCCTGGGGCAGCAAGCATTTTTAATCATGAGAGATGTCATTCTTTCAGAAAAATTTCAGGAAATTTCTGGATATCCATTTATATCTTCATTCTAAAATTTTGCAATTCTATCTTCTCATTTTATTTCTCCAAGCTGTTTGGGTTGATTTGTTTCAGTCTTAACACACAATAGAGGTTGTGTTCTTTATGTCATGCACATCCTCTTATAGCATTGGTAATTCTATATCATCCATTCATAATTTGGTTTCCACTATTTATTAGACAATTTTATTAACTGGCTCACATTTTAAGTGATGAGCAGCCGGATCCAATGTTCTTAATACTAAGTCGATTTCGCTTTTAATTTTTCCCTAGTTCCCAACATGAAACTTCAGGTCTGTTTCTCCTAGCCCATTCTGATATGTTTTCAAATTCAAGGTTTTGAAGGCAAACAAAAGTAAGTAATTGAAGAACTGGGGAAATAGCTCAATAGTAGAGCACTTTCCTAGCATTTGTAGGGCCCAGGGTTCCATCTTCCGCACTACAGGAAACAAACAAAAACAGCAACAAAAAACTAATCGCTTATTTGAAACAGAAGAGGAATATATTTAAAAGTTGTGATAGTTCTCAAATAACTTTTCAGAGTTCATGGAGAATAAATCATAAAAAGATCAGAAGATAATCGAGACAGAGATCAAAACCACAATCACCATAGTGCTTTGTGCCCGTAAGGTACATTTTCCTATACAATGAGTTTCAGAACAGAATATGTGAAAAAATGTGAAATGTTAACTATTCCAATTGCTTTTCTTCTTTTTCTGCCTTCTTAATCAATTAGGTATCCATATTACAAATATAACTTTAGAGTCATTGTTTATATCAAGCAAGGCTGATGAGTTGTTATTTTAAAATTCTGTGAATTTCCTCAGGAGTTAGTACAATATCAGGAATATTGATACATTAAAATTCTGGGAATTGTATCAGCAAATCTAATGTTTTGGTGTTTGAAAGGTATCATGTGGCACATATGAAAGATAAGAAATATCTTTCTAAAACTAAAATTATAGCTTAGTAACAGTCCTATCCATTTAGCAGTTTCAATTATACTTTATTTTGAGACATAAATATACATCATGCTAAATAAAGTTTTAAAGTTTTTAAAATCAAATAGAAAATGATTATATTTTCCTAAATACTCCAGTGGCTTTGTTATCATGATGGTATATATTGTTCAATGCTTCCCTTGAATTAAAAACAAACAAACAAACAAACAAACACAATGCAAGTCTGACCTGATATATCTGTCTTAAACTTCATAAGTGGAGCTGACATTTTGCAGTGAAAGAGAATAGCATTGAATTTCTGGGTCAAAGTTAAATACTACTAACATTTTCTTTATTTATGGTGGAAAGAGAAGACAGCATTGCCAAATGCTTTAATCATTTACGTGAGTTGCTTAACAAAAATTCAAAAAGGCCTTCAGGCTCAAGCAGCGTATGCTGCCGAGCATTCAATTGCAATTGCATGCTTCCCGACTGCAATGAAAACAGCCTACATCTAAATTTCCATTTCAATTTCCTAAGCTTGCTAACTTAGAGTTACATTTTGAGTAATTCTATAGCAGGGTAAAGAAGATAGATATTCTAGAAATACTAATAATTTGGTGGGAAAGTCAAGTTAAAATTTACTTAATGATATTTGAGAAATATATTTCACCTAGAAATAGGTGAGACATAAATAACATGGTGCTTGATACAGCCAGAACATGGAGTGTGTTTTCCTCTTAGATGTGTATACACAAAAAACTAACATATTAAATCAATTATCTTATATGCATATTAAATAAGCATTTCTGTTTGATTTGGACCATGACATTTTTTAGTTTTAGATATAAATATAATTCCATATGTTGCCTACTTTATACTTTTAATAACTTTCTACCATTAGAATACATAAATCTTAATATATCAACTCATTTTGCTATGGAACCTATTAATGCACAGGCTAAAGCCAATAACTGAATTTTATATGTTTTGCTTTTATTTTAGATTCTTAAAATGACTTCAGGAATATCATTATTTCAAGTAGTGTTATTGCATATCAAATGTAATACATAGGGTTCAAAATAGTTAATACCTTAAAAAAATTATCCTTTAAATTAAGTCAACCAACTCTAACTCAAAGTTTTCTTCACACAACACACACATTGGTGCATATATAAAACTCATGAGGACAACATTTATTAACATTTTTACTCTATGTTACTATGTGCTCAATTTTTTATGTTTGAAAACATCCTCATAACTATATATTCAATGGATATCTAATTGTTTTGATTTTAAATTGTAATTCAGATCCTACTTCTTTATAATTGTTTTTATGTTTAATTTATAATACATAATTCATGATGTTTTTATAATCGTTTTGACCACGTGACTTGCAGCAAAAGGTAAGAGCACAGGTGAGACAAAGAGGGACTTGAAAAGTGCTTGTGTTTTATTTATTTATTTTTATTTTTTAAAACAAAAGAACACATTTCAGGTCATAGTACACATATGAAGTACAATTTTCCATTTCTCTATTTGTAAACAAGATAGAGTCACAACGTTTGTGTCTTCAAAAATGTACCTAGGATAGTGATGTCTGTCTCATTCCACCATCATTGCTACCTCCATGCCCCTTCCTTACCCAACCTCCCCTTTGCCCTATCCAAAGTTCCTCCATTTCTCCCATGTTTTTCACCCCACCCCCATTATGTATCAGCATCCACTAATCAGAGAAAACATTCGGCCTTTGGTTCTTTGTGATTGGCTTAATTCGCTTAGCGTGATATTCTCCAACTCCATCCATTTACCAGCAAATGTCATAATTTTATTCTCTTTTGTTGCTGAGTAATATTTCATTGTGTATATATACTACAGTTTCTTTATCAATTCATCTATTGAAGGGCATCTAGGTTGCTTCCACAGTTTAGCAATTGTGAATTGTGTTGCTGTAAACATTGAAGTGACTGCGTCACTGTACTATGCTGTTTTTAAGTGTTTAGGGTATAGACTGAGGAGTGGGATAGCTGGGACAAATGGTGATTCCATTGCAAGTTTTCTGAGGAATCTCCATACTGCTTTCCAGATTGGTTGTACCAAATTGCAGTCCCACCAGCAATGTTTGAATGTACCTTTTCCCCCACATCCTCAGCAGCAGAAAAGTGCTTGTGTTTTGACAGTTGCCTTGCTTTGCTGCTACTATGAATATTGAGCACCACCAGGTGAGTAAGTTCTGGCTGACTTGCTGGTCATAACGGCAGGTAATAGTGAGGACCAGCCCTCAGATCTGTGAGTTAGTTCATTATAAACAAATCAGTTTCTGGATGACTAATGATGAATTGGTAAACCCAAGCAATGTCAGTAGAAAACACTCACCTCTTTCAAACCATGCAGACAACCCACAGATTGTGAGCTATTCTTGTTTTCAGCCATTTAGTTTTAGGGTGGTCTGTTACATAGCAAAAGCAAATAACATACAATTGTAAGTTAATTACCTTCATACTACAGTGTCAATATAGTGTTAGTATTGACAGTTTTTATTAAATAGTTATTCAGTAGTAGTTATTGATACTACATCTCAGCATCCTTATATTTATTTGGTATAATACTACTTTTGAGGAAATCCTGGAAACATTCATAGAATCCTGACAGCTCTTTTATATGAGAAATGTATTTTCTATTGTCTCCTGGGGTCTTTTGTTTTTAGAGAACCAAAATGTTAGCTAAGAGTAAAGAATGAAAGAAGTACTAAAATAAGTGAATACTGTATACATTGCATAGAATATCAACAATATATTATTCTATGCAGGTATTTCTATGATTGTGATGAATTGGGGAAAATTACAATGTTTAATGGATCTTAAACTTGGATTAAATATTTTATGATGTTATAAATTCTGTATCTCAGAAGGCAACAACGATCATTATTTGATTCAAGGTATATCAGATTTGCTCCTATATTTTGTCACTTTATTTTCATTAGGTGAGTCAAAATGTTAAAGGCAATCTTTAAAATTTCTTGTGATTATCTTACTGTCATTTATAGAAACATCTCACAGTTTCTTGTGATTAGCTTACTGTCATTTTTAGAAGCATCTTTTAAGCAATTCACAAGATTCACTAACACAGGATGTAGTTGTCTATAGAACTCACTCACAGTCTCTAACCTTTAACAAAATAAAACAAAATGGCTAGAGAACAACTCATTCCTTGAAGAAATAGTTCCTTAAGGGACTATTGTGCCTGATATCTTTGATTAGTTGAATAGCATAAAATCTTAAAGAGGAACAAATGTAGTGTTTAGAGATAAATTCTCAATTCAACTCACTAAAAGAATTCCAAAGTTTTGAAGTTTGTTTCCAGCCCTTCAACAACCTTTATCAAGTGCTGCCATACAAGGAACACCACACAAGGTTTGGTCAACAAGAACATCTCTCACACTATTTCCTGATTAAGGTCGTTAGAGAAATTTTTTTTTAAATTGTGATTTTACATTTCTTTGTTTTGTCCTAATCTCTCCCTGTGCTTCACATTTCATCTTATTCTCCCAGAAAT
Source organism: Geosciurus inauris (assembly GCA_004024805.1). NCBI lineage: Eukaryota > Metazoa > Chordata > Mammalia > Rodentia > Sciuridae > Geosciurus > Geosciurus inauris. The sequence continues at coordinate 96,375 of PVHX01005001.1, read as the reverse complement.
TCCTCTTCTGTTTTTCAATATCGCAAAGCAATACTTAACATTTCTTCACATGAAGGGAAGCTCATTTATAGATATATCCAGCCCATTCTTCTGAGACCTCTTTTAGCAATTTGTCAAATAAAATAAAAAGAATAACATTGATTGGGCTGATCAAGATGAAAGTAATACAGAAGATTCTTACTAGGATGGTTGAAATCTTAAAAAATCTATTTCATGGATGTAAAATGACACTGATTATAGAAGTAGCCATGACACACAGAAAATAATTTTCCCTTTGTTCTATGGAGATTATCCATTTATTTTGTGTGCATTTGTTAAGTTGTCATTAATTAAAAATGAGATATGATAAGAAGACTATTTTATACTATGTCTTCTATATGCTGGTCCCACCTCTATCACAGAGAAACTCTGAGAAGTTTAAATGTTGATCTAAGGTTCATAATACCACTACTTGTCAGGAGGAATTTCCACAGCATAGTTTAAGAGGAAATACTTTGACTTTTGAGAATGCTATTCAGACTTTTTCTTGTTTTGGATGGGGGAAAGTAAAAGTGATACTAGTTTAATGTTCCTTCCATAACAACTTCTGTGGCTTTATAACAAGTGATAATTTATTTTAACCTACTTCATTTGGCATAGTATAACTTTACTCCTATTTTAAATATTTGTACATCTGGATATTGAAATGTACTTTAAAAAATGAATGTACTCATTCATTCAACAAACATTTAACATGTATGACAAACTAAACAATATTGCTCTTTCATCTGGTAAAATGTTTTCTCTTTATCTGTCAGTACTATATATTACTAACTGATAATCAAAGTCACGTAGAACTGCATTTGTCCAAGTGAATTATCATTATCATTATTCTTCTTATTATTATTATCACAATTATCATGCAGTATTGAGTGATGTAGATCGAACTCAGGGCTTTGCATATGCTAGGCAAGAGCTCTATCATTGTGCCATCACTGCCTCCAAATGAAATTATTTGTAGAACAAAAAAATAACCAGGAAATTTTTGTTGAAATGAATTATCCCAAACTGTTATAAAAGTGTACTGGCAAGATATATGCATTTTAAAAAGCAGAAATAATTACTTTCATCTTTCTTAGGCTAAATGCATTGAAGTGAGGGCAAACAGATGTGGTCTTGAGTTGTATTTGGCTTGTCTGTGGATAATATTTATGTTGCCATAGAAGTGTAAATGTTGCTATTGGTTTTCAAATTTAGAACCTAGTGAAAGATCAATATTTGAAACACTTGGTTATGGTTTTAGAAAAGATAGTAAATGTGAACTATCTTAGCAATTTACAATTCAGATAATAGAAATTAAAGTGGGAAGAAAGATGTAGAGAAAAAAAGAATTGGTAAAAATACTAAAAACATTTATTGCTAGTATGAGGACACAGTGAGTTGATAGTGTTGTTAGGGAGGAAAAAAAAGGTAGATGAGAGGAACTCATCTTATTGTAGCTGCTCCCCAAGATTAAATTAAAACAATAGTTCTATAGCAGCATATTGGGATTGGAAATCTGTGGGAAAACATTGGAAAGACACTCAGAAAGCCAACAACCAGGTTCAAACCAGAAACACTGGGTTCTAGAATAGAAAGAGAATTAATAAAAAGAATAGATTGCAGCTGTGCTGGGTGTGTGGTGGTATAGTAGTGGAGGGAGGGCTGCCATTCCTTTTGAGCCCAAAAGGAATTCCTCGACCAAATTTAAGAAACAGCTGCCACTGTCCTGCCATTTTGCAATCTGAGCAGAAAATAAGCTTAGATATGGTGAGATGAACCTGCATAGGAAGAAGTCTGGCAGAGTTAGTGAAAGTGGGGAAGTCATGACAGGTTATAAATTTATAAAGACTTGTTTGGACTTCCTGAGCAGGAGATTAAAAACCACTGCAGTTTAGTTTGTTTTAAATTTTTCACTCTTTATTTTGTTTTCATTTTTCATTTAATTAATTAGTTAATTAATTTTGCCCTGTTTTTGGTATACATGCTTTTTTAGTACCAAAGACTAAACAGTCAGGCTTTATTTTTCACTGGATGTGTGGGTGCCCAAGATGTGAGTCAGTCTGGGCACTGAAGTGAGACTGTAACATGGACTTGGGTGAAGTTTTGGGGAGGAACAGGGGCTACAGTTGTTGTATGAGTCTTCAGAGTGCAGAGTGAAGGGTGCATTGATTAGAAATTGGTGGTCTGAATCTGTGTAAGTACTGTGGCTAAAGAGATAGAAATGGGATGGTCAGCATTAGGTGGAAAGCAGTTGCGCCCACAGCATCCTACTGTGGACCCAACTCCCCCATGCACAGAAAGGTCTTGAAGCGAAACTGGTGCATCCCACACACCTCCCCCTGGTACACAGACTGAGACTTTTCAAGCAAGGTGTGTCAGTGCAATACAGATCCACCGATAGGTTCTACATGTGAAAGGCTGACTAACAGCTTTCCAATTTGCATTCCCACCACCATTCAAATAAAAAAACAAAGTTTGCTTTGAAATGGACGAGTTCCCCCTAAAAGATACTGCCAGGTAAAAGGGGGCTGAGCTCAGCATACAGACAGACCCCCCTAACAAGTTTAACTGGTTTAGGTCAAAGCTGGGAACAAATAAGCACAATGATATTTGTGTCCCATAAACTTCCTCACAACTGGGAGACTCCAAAATTGAATACCCGGAAGAAGGGGGAAACCTCACCAAAAAATAAAAATAAATATTTTTATGAGTGTTACTGCAGTAATTCAATAAATGAATTTTTAGTGTCTTCTCACATTTTGTACCTGTTTAGAGTTCTAATTTTTACATATTTTGTCAATTAATTGGATGTTCTCTCAATACCTCTTCTTTCTCATCCCTATTCCTTTCCCGTCTCCTTCATCCTCCTTTCTCTTCTTTCCCTTTGTCTTCCTTACAGCTCCCACATTTTCTTTTTTCTTTTATCTTCTTTCTATTTTATTTATTTTTCATCTCTTCTAATTAAATATAGTATACTATTACCAATTCATAATATTTTCAGTTCATTCTATATTATTTCCCATCCACTATTCTCATTGGCTAATACAATTATAGAGATCATTAAAAATAACTTTTTAAGCATATGCTGACATGTGGTTTGCTATTAACTTAGCACTATTACTGGTGTTTACTCTCTTCTGTCCAGTGGTTCAGGTGACTGAACTTAGAACTTTGTTTTTGCTAATGGCGTGTGTTGAAGTTAAGTTATACCCCGGCCTAAAGATTATTATAAAGAGTTAATTACTCACTGAAAGGGCTTTGCATAAACCATCTCAACAGTTGTACAAATATAGGATCTCAGAAAATAAGAGACAATAGTCCAGAAGGATACCTTCAATAGTATATAAATGTACAATAACTGAATCCACAGATATTAAAATGGATGAAATCCTGGATAAAGAATTTAAAAAGTTGATTTTTAAAATGTTTTTTAAAATTAAAATGGTTTCAATGAATTAAAAGAAGATTTCCCCCTTCTAAAAGGGGGAAAACGTAGCATGTGAAAAAGTATGTCAACAAAGAGATTCTGAGAAAGAACTAAACAGCAGTCTTAGAAATAAATCAATAAATCAAATTAAAAATTCAATTGAAAGTATCACCAATAGATTAGATCAAATATAAAACAGAATCTTAGAGCTTGAAGACAAAATAGCCAGTTTTGAACATGCAGTTATTTGTAAAGAAAATAAATAAACAATGACCTGAATATAAAATAACTCTGGAATAGCATTTAGAGATGAACACTGGCATGGAGAAAGGAACAGAAATACAGGCCAATGAGATTAATAAACTTTTCATTGAAATAATAACAAATATTTCTAAATCTTGGAATTGACATGGACACCAAGATACAGGCACATTTAAATCCTAAATAGATAAGATTAAAAAAAAGAACTTCTCTATGACATATTACAGTGAAAATGCTAAATATACATAATAAGGATAGAATTTCAAAAGCCTCATAAGAGGAACATCAGGTCAAATTTAGAGGTAAGCCAATCATTTCAGGGATGCAAGGATAGTTCAATATATACAAATTAATAAATATAATCCATTACATAAATATAATTAGGGGCAAAAATCACATAAACATCTTAATAGATGCATAAAGAACCTTCAACAAATGTAACACCCATCCATAATAAAAATATTGAAGAACTAGGAATAGAAGGAATTTACCTCAATGTCAAAAGGGGGTATATATGATAATCCCAGAGCTGACATCATGCTAAATGGAGGAAAAAAAATAACTGAAAGCATTTCCTGTACAATCAGGAAAAAGAAAAGGATGTTCACTCTCACCACTCCTATATGATATGTTACTTGAAATTTAAGCTATAGCAATTGAAACAGAGAGGTGAATATGATACAAATAGCAAAGGAAGATGTCAAATTAATGTTTTTAATTATTAAATTATTGTTTACAGATTATATGAACCTATACTTAGAAGATCCAAGAAAACTAGTCCAGAAAACTTCTAGAGCTGATGAACAAATTTAGTAAAGTAGCAGGATACAAAATGAAAATACAAAAATTAATAGATTTCTATACACCAACAATGAATTTGATGAAAAGGAAATTAGGAAAAGAATTCAATTCATGGTAGCCTTTAAATCCATCCATCCATACATACATACATGTATACATGCATATCTAGGACTATATCTAACCAATGAGGTGAAATACTCTAGTGAAAATTATAGAACACTGAAGACATACAGAAGATATTAGAACACAGAAAGATCCACCCATATGTTTATGGAGAGGCAGAATTAATATCATTAAAGTGGACACATTATCAAAAGTGATCTACAGATTCTTTGAAATCCCCATCAAAATACTAATAAATTCTTCACAGAACTTGAGGGAAAAAAAAAACAGTTACAAAATTCACATGGAAGAACAAAAGACCCAGAGTATGAAAAACAATTTTGAGCAAAAAGAATAATGCTTGGGCAGCATAGTATTCAATTTTAAATTATACTGCAGAGCTCTAGTAACAAAAAATCATGGTGATGGCATAAAACCAGACACAGATCAATGGACAAGAATTTTAGAAAGAAAGAGACAAAAAATACAGATAAAGTCATCTGATCTTTGATGAAGGTATCACAAATATAACTTGGGGAAAGCAGTCTTTTAGCAAAAAGATCTGTGGAAAGTGAATATTTATATGTGAAAGAATTAAACTAGACCACTGGCTCTCACCTTGTATAAAAGTCAACTCAAAATTGATGAAAGACATTAATATTAGACCAGAAACTTGAAATGAATGGAAGAAATCAGGATGGATACTCCAAAATATAGACACTCTGAGTAATTTTCTCAGTAGGACTTGTAAAGCTCTGTGATTCAAATGAAGAGTTAATAAATGGGATGGTATTGAATTTTATAAAGCTTCTGCATAGCAAAGGAAATGAGCATTTACATACAGAAAGCCTATAGAATGGGAGAAAATCTTTCTCAGGTTCTCTTCAAACAGAAGATTAATATCCAGAATAGATAAAGAACTCAGAAAGCTTTACACTGAAAACAACCAAATAAGCCATCAATAAATAGGCAAATAATCTAACCAGACATTTCTCAAAAAAAAAGAAAGAAATACAAATTCTCAATAATTATATAAAAATGTTCAACATCTAGAGCCATTAGAAAAATGCAAATCAAAATTACACTGATAATCCATCTCCAGTTATAATGGGAACAATCAATAATACAAATAATAATAAAAGTTAGCAAGGGAAAAGATACACATATTTTTGTTGGAATATTAAGTTTATACAACTACTATGGAAATCAGTATGAAGATATCTCAGAAATCTAGAAATGTAACCATCATGGAACTCAATTTTTTCAGTAGATAGATCTCAAACAACATTTCACTGTATCTCAAGGAGCTGGAAGAAGAAACAAACCAAATCCAAAATTAATAGAAAAAAAATAGTAAAAATCAGAGCAGAAATAAATAAATTAGAAACCAAAATAATGATTCAAAATATAATGGAAATGAGGAAATGGTTTTTGACAAGATAAACAGAAGTGACAAACGTTAGCTAAACTAAGAGAGGAAAGACTCAAATAAAATCACACGTGAAAAGGGAAACATTACAACTGACACCACAAAAACAAAGAATCATTATAGATTATTATAAATAGCTGTAAATTGAAAATTTAGAAGAAATGGACAAATTCCTGCACAGTTACACCTTTCCAAGACTGAATTATGAAGAAATAAAAAACCTAGGGGGTTCAATTATATGTAGTGAAATTCAATCAGTAAATGAAAATCCTCCTACCAAAGAATAGCCAGGACCAGATAATTGCACTCCTCATTTCAACCAAACAGTAAAAATAAAAGCAAAAACAATTCTTCTTAAGTTATTCCAAAACAAAAGAAAAAGAGGAAAGAGGAGGAGTAAGAGGAGGAGGGAAGGAAGGAAGAAAGAAGAGGGGAGGAAGGAATTCTTCTAAACACATTTTATGAGGCCTTCATGACCCTCATACCAAAATCAGATAAAGATACAACAAAAAAGAGAAAAAAATGCCCAATAATGGCTTTGATGAACTTAGATGCAAAATTCCTCAGCTAAATACTAGCATACTGAATCCATAACACCTTAAAAGGGTTATTCATTATAATCATAGGGATTCCTTTGAAGAATGCAAGAATAGTTCAATATATGCAAATGAATAAATGTAGCACATCACATCAACAGAATAAAGGACAAAAATTGGTCATCTCAATAGATAGAAAATGCATTTGATAAAATCATACATCACTTAAATGATAAAAATGCTGAAGGAATTAAATATAAATGGAACACACTACAACATAATAAAGGCCATATGTAATAAGCCAATAGCTAATGTTATACTGAATGGAGAAAAGCTTAAAGTTTCTCCAAAACATAATGTCTAGTTTCACTCAATGTAGTTTTGTGTCTTAGCCAAAGCAATCAGACAAGAGAAAGGAATGAGTTCCAATGAACTCCACAAAAAAATTTACCAGAATTTAATAAACAAATTCATAATAATTGCAGGATACAATATTAACATAAAAAACCAATAGAGAAGAGAAAGTGATTCCTTGCACATTATTGTTGAGAATGATTGGAACCATTATGGAGAACAACCAGGATGTTTCTCAAAAAATGAAAAATAAAACTACCATATGATCCAGCAATCCTATTTCTATTTATATATCCAAATGAAATGAAATCAGTACGTTGAAGAGACACCTATACTCCCATGTTTGTTGCAGCACTATTCATTGTAGCCAAGAATGGAACCTAAGTATCCATCAAATGGTGAGTGGATAAAAAATTATTGTCCATATATACAATGGAATATTCTTTATGCATAAAATGTATGAAATCTTTCATTTGTGGCAACACAGATCAAACTGGAAATCATCATGTTAAATGAAATAAATCAAGCAGAGAAACAAGTACCACATGATCTTCTCATATGATGAATCTTCAACAGTTAATGTCATGGATATTGAAAGTTTAATGGTGGTTACCAGAGGACGGGGACAACGGGGGTAGGGGGAGAGGGAGATGGGCAAAAAGGTTGATCAGGTGGTACTAACAGAGTAAGAGGTGAGCAAATATTTCTGTTGTGCTATTATACAATATGGTGATTCTAGATATAATAATTTACTGTACATTTCCAAAAATTGGAAGACAGGATTTTGAAGGTTTTCCTCATCAAGAAATGATGCATGTTTGAGGAGATAAATAAGTTCAAATGAATAAATTCATTTGAACATTGTGTAATGTATACATGTATTGAAACATCAATATTTACTTCATTGAAATATACATATATATGTATAATTTCTAGTTTTATATGTTCAAAAATTAATTTAATTTAAAAATTTTTCATAATCCTTTTCCCTATCAACATAAACATGCAATATGAAACTTACAAGATCATATCAACAAACTTTGGAGCACCATTGAAATTCTCTTTTATGCTGACTAAAGCAAAGCAAATATTACTGATTTAGTAGAAGTAGTTTTAATAAGATTTCTAGGGAAGAAGAAAATGATCTACCTCAAATATTTCTGTAGATGGTTGCGTTTTATTAAAGTACTTGGTAAAACTCTCCTGAATAATTACCCTTTTGGCAACCACAATCTTACTCAAGCAGTTTCAAAATAAGATGTTACTTTCCAGAGTTACAAGGGGATATTTCCAAAGGACTAGTAGTCAGTTGATTTGCACTGCATTTCTTTGTGCCAAACTATCTATAAATGATTGTTTATTAGTACTAAATTATAATCAATTATAAGAGACACTAAGAAAGGAAAATAGAAACCACTAAGAAAGAAAAAAGACCACAAATAAATTATGGCATGATAGTAATTATGAAACATATCAATATTTAATATAATTTTAAAGTTGAAAATGTGAATCTTAATTATGTTATTACAAAGTATTATATGTAGGAATTTTTTTTTTTTACTTTTTAGTGGAACGCTGCCTATTAATAATATAATATGGCATGAATTCTAGCCACATATTCAATTCTAATTTTTCTAGTAGTCAATAGTTACAACATAGTTTAGAATGTAATGAATGAAATTAATTTTAATAATATATTTTGTGTTACCCATCAGATCCCAAATATTGTCATTTTAACATGTATTCAATGTAACAAAACATAGCAATGATATATTTTACTTTTTATATTTTACACTAAGGTTTTGAAATATGATGCATAGTTTACATTCATTACATTCCAATTGGGACTGGCTATATGTCAGGAGCTGCAGTGCATCTGTGGCTGGCCACTTGCTAACCACTGGACAGTGCAGATAGAATCAGGTTCATCATTACAGAATTTTGTATTAAACAGAGATTGTCTGAGATGACAATGGAAATAAAATAAACCTTAATAGCATTGTGAAAAAAATGGTGCACAAAGTAGAGTCAGCTAAACTAACCATGGGTTTTAGGGAATATTCTTAAAATGTTATTCTCCTTCTCTTTATATATGTGTGTGTGTGTGTGTGTGCGCGCACACGCGTGTGTGACTGTGTCTGTGTAGGTATCTTTTTATTGATTTGGGGATTTTGATATTTACATTCATTTGTGTAAAAAATTGTATTACAAGTATTATTAATGATAATTTATACTTATAAAATCTAATTGATTTTTTAAAACAAATTAATTTTGCCAAATCAAACATGGAGACCCTAGAAAAGCAAGTAATATGTGAGCAAAAATTGTCAAATACTTTAAGATGATTTCATTCCAAATGTACAGAAAAGGTCAGTTGTAGTAAGACTTAGTACCAGTCTGAAATACTGTGATTAAATTAATATAATATAATATTTATGGTGTTTTTAATAAGAGTATTTTCATAGTATTTGAGAGTGTATATGTGTGTGTATGTATTTAAGCTATAAAAATATATTTCAAAAATCCATCTTAAAAGGAAAAATAAAATGGGGGCTTGGCAATAATATTGTTAAGATGCTTATTGTAGTATACCACCAAACTGAATAATGCTAGAAAAATAAGTTTCTAAGGTGTCTGTTGAAAGTGTGCTTTTCTCAGTGACTTAGATATCTGCCAAAGCTCATGTTGTTTTCCTGTTCTCTGTTAAAGCAAAGCTGAAATGAGATACATATCTCCCTCATTTCAGTTCTCTAAGAAAATGACTCTTTAGCATGTGACCATGAATAAAATTGTATTTTTTTCATGTTTTCACTTAAATTATGGCTTAGTTTCTGAATTTCAGAAACAGGATACATGATTTTACTTTCTGAGGTTTTACTCACCATATCTTCAGATTTAGGGAATAGGCTTGCTAAAAACCTAAGGAAAGGGAATGAATAAAGAACATTAGGAACAAAGAAAAGAAAACAGGGAGATAGAGAAGAAAGAAGATCAAAACAAGTTTTGAATGGTGTGGCCCTGCAGGTAGAGAGTTAAATGAATTTTGGCTTTCTTGACTTCTGGAACCATCAAAGTCTCAGCAGGGTGACCTCTTATAATTAGGACACTCCAGAAACAGACACTAAAGGAAGGGCTTTATGACTTCAGACTGTGAGTAAAAGGAATGCTACTGTCAGTTTTCTAACCAGCATTATTTCTACCTCTTGTTCAATAGCTTGTTACCTTAGTCATTAATCTCTCATGTGTAACATAGCTATTTGCCTGGAGAAAAATAGAAGGCTACACTACATCTATTATATATGTAATATTTTCAAATAATTTCAGAAGGCTAGTTAAATATAATCCCCCCTTAACTGAACCAGCAGTGAGTACTTGTCAGGAAATTTTCCTTAGGATGAGGAGTGTGCACAACATCTCCAAGCAGTGAAATTTCCCTTAGGATGAGGAGGAGTGTGTACTATATCTCCATTCTTTTTCCTACTCTAATTAACTTTACTCATACTTTTAAATAAAATTATTGTTGGCAGAAGCTGATGATGGAAAAGTTGCAATATATAAAGGAACTGAGACATTGATGGTATTTTAGAACCTTTGCTATATTGAATTAAAAACAGAAAAAAGCTATGTACAATCTTAATCTAAAAAAAATTGTGCAGTGAATGTTACGGTTTTGATTCGAGATCTCCCCTAAAAGTTCATGTGTAAGACAATGCAGAAGAATGTTCAGAGGTGAAATGATTAGATAATGAAAGTTTGTAACCTAATGAGTGGTTAATCCACTGATATGGATGAACTAGGTAGTGACTAGGCAGGTAGAGTGTGGATGGAGGAAGTAGTTAACTAGGGATGTGTGTTTGGGGGTTTCTGTTTTCTCTGTGGGGAGCAGAGATCTCTGTTTCCTAGCTGTCATGTCCTGAGTGACTTTCCTTTGCCATACCCTTCTGCCATGAAGTGTATATGTCACCTCTGGCCCAAAGCTATGGAGTTGGGTGATCATGGACTGAACCTATGAAACCTTGAGTCAAAATAAACTTTTCCTTTTAAGTTTTCTCAGCCTTTTGGTCATAGCAACAGAAAACTGACTAAAAGACTAAACATCCCTATAACCATTTTCAAGGTCAAGATGTAAAATACTATAAACACCTGAAAATCCTTCCCAATCACAAACTGATCCTTTCCTTCTAAAGGCAATCATTATCCTCAAGTGAAAGGTAATCACTTCCTCAATTTCTTTGTAGAGTTACTACTTAATATATATCTAAATGGAATCACTAAGTTTTTTTTTCTGTTTCTGAGCATTATTTGAATAGAATAGCACATCTGAAATCTCTTATTTAATATTCTTGTGACATTAACTCAAATTACTGTGGGTAGATGTAGTTCCATTTTCTTATGATTATAGTACAGTATTTCAGAATATGAATACACCACAATTTACATAAGCATTTTCATTTTGATGGGCATTTGGATAGTTTCTAGTTTAGAGCTTTTATGATAAAAACTACAAATATCCATGTCTCTGAGTTCACACATTCCTCTTGTACATATATCTAAGACAAGAATTGTTGGGGTTTTAGTATCATCAGATTACTAGACATCAAACTGCTTTCGAAAAATGATTGCATGGATTTACATTACCTCAAAGCAATAGAATAAGTTTCTTCACATTCACACAAATACTTGAATTTAATTTTATCCTTTCTTTTGGGTAAAACTCATGGGAACTTTAATCTTCCTTTCCTTATTGACAAATGACATTGAACGATATTCCTAAAATTTATAACACATTTAAATTTCTTCTTTATCCTGATTTCTTATCTGCTTTTTAAAAAATATTTCACTGATTTGTAATTCTTCAGATTTTCTGGATATGTGTTTGTAGTAAAATTTAGATATTGCTTCAGATTTTAGCCTTTTCTTGAACCAAATTTGTATACCAAAGCTTAATTTCAATATATTTTATGGTAAGTACTTTTTGGGTTCTGTTTAAAATGTGCATAGGTCCTGACGTCATAAATATTATACCATCTATATTAATGTGTAGAACTTTTAGTATTTGGTTTTTGTATTTTATTCTACATCTACATGACTCATATTTGACTCATGTGAACTAGGCTTCCATTTTCCTTTTTTATAAAGGTAAGGATACTTAACTGCCTCATCATCATTTACTAAAAAGACTGTACTGCCCCACTTCCCTGTGGTGCTCCTATTGTCTTAAATCAACTGTGAACATATGTGTGATCCTTTTGGGAATATATGAATTCAATTCCATTGGCCCGCTTGTCTGCCTGTAAACATTAATATACTATCCTACTTAATGTAGCTTTATATTAAAACAATGAATTGGTAGAACAAGTCTTGACACGCTGTTTTCCTGCATAGAATCTTGGCTAATTCTGATCCTTCAATTTTCAAAAAAATAAATTAAATAACCTTAACAAGGGTTAACATTCTTATTTATGATAATTTGGAACTGTATATCTAGTTGGGTGAAACTGACAGCTTACAAAAGAATCTTACCATTTGGAACACACATAACTTTTCCTTAATCAAGAAATTTATATTTCTCTAAATACTATTTAATAGTTTGTCCAAGTAGGTGGCTTGTTACATGAATTTGATTTATTTCTAGTCATTTATATTTTGCTAATATATTAAAGGTGTTTGTTATGATTTAGATATGAGATGTCCCCCAAACTCCCATGACTATGCAGGAATATTCAGGGGTGAATGATCACCTTATGAGATTAGATGATAACTGTAGGCAGCTGGGACATGGCTGGAGGATGTAGGTCACTCCTAGGGAATGTTCTTCCATGTGGCCCCTTTCCCGTCTCTTTCTCTGCTTCCTGGCTTCCTTGAATAGAGCACCATTCCTTCACCATGCCTTTCTTCTATGGGCTTCACCATGGGCTCAGAGCAATTGACTTAGACAATCATGGGCTAACCTCCGTAATCATTAGCCAAAATAAACCTTCCCTCCTATAGGTTGTTCTTGTTAGGTGTTTAAGTCACAGTGACACAAAGCTCACTGATACAGTAATTGGTACGAGAGTGGCGTCCTTGCTGTGACTACTCTGTCCATTTAATTTGTAATTATTTAGAACTGGTTTGTGGAAGGAATTTGGAAAAATTTGGAGATGCAGGATGGAGAAGCCTTAGGATTTTGTAAGCAGAACTTAATGGGTGATTCTGGTGTGAGCTCAGAAGACCAGAATGATGTTAGGAATGTTAATTGTACTCAAGAGGTTTCAGAGAGAAATGACACTGTTGGGAATTGGATTAGAAACCATTGGTGTTTTATTCTGACAAAGAATCTGGCTACATTTTGCCCGTGTCTTGAGGCTTTGTGTGAGTCTTAAGTTAAAGGTAATGAAGCAATTAATGTGGCAGAGGAAATTTCAAGGGAACACAGCATTCAAGATTTAAAATGGATATTGCTAGCATCTTTTAGGCAGGTGTATTGTAAGAATTGGGAGCAGAAATTAAAGCTAAAGGATTTTTTAAAACTTTCATTTTGGCCAGAAACGTACATGTAAGATGTACTTCAACAGGAAGATGTAGTTGTTAAAGAGATTGTAGGCTCTGAAGAGATGCTAAGAACTTTACACACAGGTAATGCAAAAGATAGCTTGAAGGTATTTTTGGAAATTTCAAGACCACACCCACTGCAGGCTCAAGCATGTAGAAAGAAAAAGAATATTGCCCAGGGTGGCCTAAGAATTTATTTAACACTGCTTAGCCACACAGACACTCAGAAGCTGTTGCAACCCTGATTCCAGAGGTCCAGGTGAGGGACAAACTGGTATAAGATCATGACATCATCCATATGTTGCTGGTTCTGTAGGAATACAGAATGATAGAATTAAGGGATCACAGGGGTTTCCACTGAAATTTCAAAGAAAAGCCTATGAAACCAGGTAAAGTGTAGCAGGTTCAGATATTCTGTGGGCTGCCGCTGAAAGAGTGATGCATGAATTCATGAAGGTGAAGCTGAATGGAATGGAGACCTCCAGAATTAAGTGATGTCAGTAACACAAAATATCTGCTGAGAAAAGCTGCTGACTGCAGAGCCAGCCAGTCTAAAAGAGATGTGCACTGCAACCAGCAAGGCTAAAGGAATGGAGCTGCCCAAGTTGGAAATCACATCTTACAACCATGTAAGATGCTGGAGTTTGCCTGGCTGAGTTTAGGTATTTCTTTGGACCCATAGCTTTTTTCTGTGCCCCTATTTCTCCTATTTTCTTTACTCTATTGTTTATTGAATATAAGTAACTTCCTTTGATTTCTACAGGGACTCAGCCAAGAGTTTTCCTTGAGTCTCAGAGGAGACTTTGGACTTGGACATTTGGGCAATGGCAGAATGGTTAAGATTATGAGACATTTGAGTATGGACAAATGCATTTTTCATTGTATGGTGAACATGGGCTTCTGGGTACCAGGGACAGAATATTATGGTTTGGATATATATAGGAGTTCTGTCCATGCCTTCAGCGCCTCCTATGCTGATTGGATACCTTCAGTGCCTCTCCCCCCTTTCCTTACCCTATGCTGATTGGCTGCCTTCAGCATCTCCCCTCCCCTTTTCTCACCCCATGCTGATTGGCTGCCTTCAGCCTTACCTCTTGATGATTAGCTACCTTCAGCCTCACCCCATGCTGATTGGCTGTTTGCCTGACATGGAGCAATACCCCATTGGCTATAACCTCAGGGCTGTGATTGGTCCAAGGACCCTATATAAACTGTCATACTTCCTGAAATAAATGGGTTATGCATCTTGCTCTGGAAGAGCAGTTTTACCTACCTTCAGTGTCTGGGTGAGTGACTCTGTGACCGTCTACCCCATACCTCGTCCCAGGGGACCCCATATTGTCCTTCCCATATCACCCTTCCTAAGTGCCCCACACCTTCATCCCCCAGGACCCCAGACCCTCATCCCACAGGACCCCATTTCATCCTCCCTGAGGACCCCACAGTACCCTCGTCCTCCAGGACACCAGATCATCCTTACATCTGGTGCCCACATGCTCTAGTGGCCTGCTTGACCCCTCAGTAACTGATTTCATGGTGATCCCCATCTTTCTTGTCTTGCTGGTGAAGGTAACATCAGCCTTTTTGTGATTGTCCTCTGTATCCATTTGTCTTTGTGTAATAAAGTTAGGTTATACCTCCACTTCCAGGTTCAACCGGCAGTCACACATAAGGGTCTGATCAGCCCAGTGACTGGAACCGCCATAACACCCATGGCATATGGTCCTCTGAGACACTGTGTGAGCATACAGCTGTGACCTAAAAAACTACAGAAGTCCCTCACAATGCGCTACATACCCTGATCCTAAACATTTCTGTTTTTTATGTCTTCTGAGATCCAAACTCACATTCTCCTTTTTCTTCTCATAATCCTCATAGTTTTTCTGCCCTCTTTGCTTTCAGTTTCTTTTCACTAGCTTTTCCTCCTGCTAGAAGCCCCTTCCATGAGTACCTAAAATGCAATACCCACTTATACTACTATTGGTCTTCTGGGGCACTGCTACCTCCTGGTGGGTCAGTGCCCCCACTCTTGGAATACTGTTGCCCATAGGCCTTGATGACTCTGTCCTCCCCTTCCTTTTAGCTACCAATGGGTCATCACAATGTCCTTCCATCTCTGACCCCACAGCCTCTCAGACACGGAACATTTCCTTTGAGCTTAACAACACTTGGACCTTTGTCCTCTTAAAAAATATCTTCTAGACTATGACACACTGTGAAAATGTCCTTTGTTTTCACAATGATACTCTCTGGGAACCCAACTGTGGTGGTATTTCGGGTTACTGCACACTCTCACTTAACAGAGTAGCCAAAACTCTTACTAAACAAGAGATGACAGGGACTTACTCACTCAAAAGTGTATTAGCAGAACTGCAAAAGATTAATGACACCACTAGAAACACCACCTGCACAAACTACATGGCATGCTGTGACTCTCTAAAAGACAGTGCCACATATTCAAACTTTGCCCAGGGGTGTTGCCAAGGGTCATTCCCTAAGATCAGACATTGACCTCTCCTTTCCATTCAGAAATGCTCCTGGAAGAAGGTTACCAAGAGATCTTCTGAGATTACCCCCTTAGACTCCATAACTTGGAGAAACTGCCTCTCTATTACCTGACCCTATATCCTCATTCACAGGGAAGCCATCACATGGTCCAGACCTTGTACCATGACCCTCCACAACAGCATATTAAAACTTAACAAAACCAAAGCTAATGTTGTCTTTGACCCTTTTATTCTTCCAAAGGTGTGGAATAGGATTATCATTGGGCTTGGGGTTCTAAGCCTTCTTCTGTTCTTCTCTTTGTCAAATGTATAAAAAGACAATTAACCAAACTAGAAACTAACCAAGCTCTCTTAGCTCATATTGTTAAAGAATTGCAGGAACGAAAGAAAATTCCCACCACATGGATCACAGCCCTCAAGAACATATAAGAAGCTCATCCATTCCATCTTTGCTGGAAATACAAAGCTTCACAGCTTCGGCTGACCCCAACCCCAAATCCACCTTCCTTCTACCCCACCCAACCCCATTACCCCTTCTCTTAGGAGAGAACTCATCTCAGGGCATGTTCACACAGGCTGGTTAGTCAATGACAGGTAAGATGCTCTGAAGGATGGGCACATCCTAAGACAGGCACAGTCTAGTTTGCCTGCGCCATCATATGCAACATGTAGGAGTCTAGAATTCCAGCGGAATGATTCTCTCCCATGAGGAGATTATCACAGATCCCTCCAACATGCTTGCTTATGGGCCACACAGGCCCCGCTGACTTTTCAAAAAAAAAGTAAAACGGGGGAAATATAGGAACTCTCTCCATGCCTTCAGCACTTCCTGTGCTGATTGGCTGGCTTCAATGCCTCCCCTCCCCTTCCCTTACCCTATGCTGATTGGTTGCCTTCAGTGCCTCCCCTCCTATTTCCTTACTCCATGCTGATTGGCTGCCGTCAGTGCCTCCACCTCCCTTCCCTTTCCTTACCCTATGCTGATTGGCTGCCTTCAGTGCCTCCCCTCCCCTTTTTTCACCCCATGCAGATTTGCTGCCTTCAGCCTTACCCCATGCTGATTGGCTGCTTTCAGCCTTACCTCATGCTGATTGGCTGCCTTCAGCCTCATGCCATGCTGATTGGCTGCTTTCAGCCTCACCCCATGCTGATTGGTTGCATGCCTGACATGGAGCAATACCCCATTGGCTGTAACCTCAGGGCCATGATTGATCTGAGGACTCTATATAAACTGTCACACTTCCTGAAATAAATGTGTTCTGTGTCTGTTCTGGCAGACTGACTCTACGACCAGCCACTCCATACTTCATCCTGTGGGACCCCATATTGCCCTTCCTAAGGGTCCCATACTTTTTTCCCCTGGAATCCCAGACCCTCATCCCACAGGACCCCATTTTGTCCTCCCTGAGGACTCCTAGGTGCCCCTCATCCCATGGGACCCCAACTTGTTGAGCAAACTCATGCAAGGCATGACATCAACAACAGATATTAAGTGTCCTCCAAAACCTCCTGGGTTAATACAGGAATATGCAGAGGTGAAATGATTGAATTATGAGAGCTGTGATTGAATAACTCCATTATAGTTTAACAGACTAATTGTAAGGTAACTATACACAGCCAGGGCGTAGCTAGAGGAGGTGAGTCACCCATGGCATGTTCTGGAAAAATTGTTCCTCCATATGCCCACTCCTGAATGCTATGAAGGGAGCAGTGCTCCTCCACTACACCCTCCTACCATGATGTTCTGCTTCAGTTTGATACCAGAGCAATGAACTTAGCTGGCCATGAATTAACCTTCTGGAACCATGATTCAGAATAAAATCTCCCTTCTTTAAGTTGTTCTTGTCAGGTGGTTTGGTCACATTAATGCAAAACTGACTAACACAATCTCTTTTGCATTTAATTTGCAACTGATATTCCAGTAGACTAATGGAATTTATATCTACTTGCTCTTATTCACTACCTTGTAGAAAGTACTATCAATTTGAAAAATAATATAAATATTATTTTTGATTTTGTATAAATATCTGTATCTTTATTCCTTTGACTTTTACTAAGACTTCTTGTATTATGTAAAGTAAATAAAATAAAAAATCATCAGAGTACTGAGATTTTTGCTCTGTAAGTACAGGCTCAGAAGTATAAGTTTGCATTAGCACCAGTTCACACGTAGTTACATCTATATAATTCACTTGAATATTCAACTGAAAAAGGAAATATGTATCTGATTCCAGGTTGATACTTTGCAGAATATGCTGATAAATGAAAGATTCTACCAAAGTTGTATTTGAGTGGACACCCATTAAATGCTAGCATTTACCAAAAATGTAAGTGTTCTAATTCTACAGAATATCAGCTGATCCCAAGACAGGGAAAATGCAGAGGAGGGATTGATGTGATTAAAAGCTTGATATTGGTTCTAAAGTGACAAATTTTAAAGGAGATGGGCTCTATTCAGAAAGAATGCTATTGAAGTGTACTGCTTAAGAAGTAGAATGTTTTTGAATAATTTATGACTAATATAAAACCTTTCAAATTCAAATAGGAGTTCCTTATTAAGGAGTTGAATCAATAAGGATTTTAGAATTCAAACCCCATTATTGAAAGTAAAGAATAGTTTTCCTTCTTGCTGTATTTCAGTATTTCCACTAAGAAAAACTAGAAAAGCCATAACACATTTAAAACAGAAGAGACCAAAAATTTATTTGAAGTCAAGTGATAAATAATATGGGAATATTCTGAAACACACTTCAAAATAGTATATCTTGGAAATGAACCAGTGAATGGCTAAATTTTTTTTCAGGGAATTTATAAATTATGCTTACAAGATAATGCACAGAGATTCCAGGCAAATAGCTTAGCTAGTATGGCCACAGATGTAGGTAAGAGGCAGAAAAACTGAAGGTCTCAAAATACAAAAAGGTGATTTGAAGTTGGGTTCTTGAAAAGAAGGTAGGAATAGAGAACAGAACTGATGCTGTTCTGGTTGCTATTTCCACATGCAAAATATCCTTAAATTTTAATACCATCAAACAGTAAACCATTTTATTTTGCTTGTAATATTACATGGCTGGGGTTCAAGGAAACTTTAGCTGGGCAGCTCCACCCTGGACTATTTCACATGTCTCCCATTAGATGCCAGCAAGGCTACCGTCATCTGCTATTTGGACTGGAGTTGGCATCTAATATGCCTAATTCTCATGGTAATTGATGACCAAAAATCGTCTAGGTGACCAAAAATCCTATGCAAGCCCTCTCCAGCATAGCAGCCTTGGGATAGTCAGCATTTTTATATATGCTTCCTTCCCAGACAAAACAAAAAGAAGTTCTTCAGTACATCATGAATGTCAGTATGTGCCTGGAAGTTCTGCAGACTATAACATATTCCTCCTGGAAAAAAAAATTCCATAAAACTTATAAGCCTCTACTGCCTTCTCCCAAATCCTGTTTTCAACTGTCTTTGATAGTTTTGTACACACAACAATATTAATTATAGAAGTAATAGAAGAAATAATAAGAGCTCAAACAGGACATAGTGATCCACGTGCAGTTATCAGCATTGGGCTATTAATGCCTATAATTCTCACCACAGTTTTATTAGGTAGTTATGATTGTTATCAGTCACAATGATAATATGGTTATCTGAGTCACTGAGAGGATGATTAACTTTCCCAGCTTTACACAACTAGAAAGTTGCAAAATCTGGTTCTAGACTCCATGCTCCTTAACATTATGCTCTACTGATACACATTTTTTAACTCATAATACAGGTTGAAATCAATCTGCTTAAAGGCATAAATATGTAGATGTACTGGATATTACTTTTCCAGTTTTTCAAATAGCCTGAAAACAACTACTTTGATGAGTTTTAGAGATCATACAGCCAATAAAAAATGGAGTTAGAACTGGAATCCAGATTTGAAGACAAGGTCTAGAACCTTCTCAAAGAGCCATATTACAAGTTTAGAAAATTACTTCAAATTACTATAAAACATTAGGGAAATTTTGAAACTCTCTTATAAGATCTACTCTTGTGGGTGTAGTCATATTCTGTTCTGACCCAGCTCTCCCAGGTACACCTCTCCCCACAAAGCTATTTGGATTACAAAAGCAAGCAGGCTATGTTCTTGTTTATCTCCCTATCTCCATCTCAAATTGGCTTTCTCTTCTTGCTGTGAGAGAAAAATAAAATAACTTCTCTTGCTGTGACTTAAATAATAAAGTAATATCTTATAGTTTTGAGACAGGCTGTCCAACATTGTAGGAAGGTGGTAGAAGCTTAGGTACTGCCCCTCTGGCCTTGTTCGTGCAGGTACAGTAATGTTCAGCTGGAGCCCTGGTGCATCCTGACGGCTTTCCCCTTACGATCTCCCAGATGGTAGTAGTAGGCTTGAACTACCTTTTCCATGCTGAGTTAAATATTACCCTTTCATAACAACAGTGATAGGAGTCCTGTGAGTGCAGTGAATGACTTCACACATTTTCCCTGGGTGTGGAAGAACATTGTTCAGAATGATACTCTTGGTGCATGTAGCATGACTGCTAGTTTTATGCTCAGATCTTTATGGGTCTACAAAATCATATAAATAAATAATCTATTATCTGCCAACACTCCCTTGGTAATCATTAGGTATAGTCCTATGAGACTTTGCAAATGCCCCCACAATAATATAAGAAGCTATTTATTTAGGAATAATTTAGGCAAAAAGATAAGTAACCCTAATTTACTTTTTTCTTCCTTTTCCTCTTCCCCTTTCCCTTTCTTATTTTCTATAATTTGATACTATTAAAAATGATGCATGAAAATGTATCTTTTGAACAAGAAACAAGGAAGTAAAGATAAACTTGCTAGCCAAAACATAATTAAAATAAATAAGAAATAGGACTAAAGAAATAATAATAATTATTGAAAGTCTTAAAATAGAAACAAGAAAGCTCACTTTGAAGACTTGATTTTATAGTTTTTATACAACCTGTAGGTTTAATTAATTATCTGGAATGTTGCTCATTAACATTTTTAGGGTTTGTCATATTTTAAAATAATATTTTTATGTACTATTAGATAAAATTAATAGTGCATTAAAATGGTCTCACCTTAAATCAGGGATAGGTTGCTGTAACTAGAATTTTCAATTCTCTAATGACTTTTTTTTTGGTATGAAAAGAAAAAAAGCTTCTATATTAAGATGATGTACGAGGGCAAAAGGAAATTTATGATCTCAACTTGCTGCAAATCATTTGTATTGATCTGTTTTGTTTCCATTCTGCTGAAGCTAATGGAAATCATTTGTCACCTGACTTGTCCCAGCTGATTTGGAAAAAAACACTGGATCATTTATCAGACTAGCTGAAGGTCTGGTACAAGTGTGCTTATGTCTGCAATCCCCAAGATACATTCGATTTCTAGGGAAGTAGTATTAGGCTATACTGCTCATAGCCTTAAACAAATAATGAAATAATGATATGAATGTATTACATGGTGATAAAGCAGTATATATGATACTTAGAGTGGCCAGTAGAATATTATATTTACAAGTAATTTTAATAGTTTTTGTTTCAAGAGCTAATATTAGAATATACTTATGTGATATCGCCTATAGTAATATTATATATGGAAATAAAAGTTAAAGCGCCATTACAAGGCATTGAGATAAATAAGGTTATTTTCTGACATAACATTCTTTTGAATTTGACTTTTTTCTTTGAAGAATATTTTCAGAGACTCAAACCTTTAATTCTTTAAATCTTATAAATAATAATTTGTCATAAATTTACTTACATAGTAAGAGAACTTAAGAAGAAAGGGAAAAGGAGAAAGAATTTCATCAAAATAGAGGAAAGATCAGTGGAGTAGAGGAAGGGGATTGAGGATGGGAAAAGAGGAAAATAGTGGAATGAGTCTGATCCAGTTTTCCTATGTGCATGCATGGGTGAAGCAACGTGATCGTTCCTATGATAAGTGTATCCACAGGACACTAATTAAAACAAATGTAAATTAATTAAAGAGAGATCAGTGGATTGAAAGGAGGCAAGCAGAGGAGGAGGGAGTACTGGAGACTAAACTGAAGCAGGTTGTGATCCATGGTTTTGGGACTATGTCAAGATGTATGCTGGTACTGTATATAACCAAACAATTTTTTTAGAGACATATACATACTTCTGCTTATTTTTACATGAGATAGAAAAAAGTCGGTCTTAAGAAGCCAAGCCAATTACATTTCTATAATTTTCAAATTTTCATAAGTTTTTCCCCTCATGTTTTTATGTCACTCTGTACTCTAAACTTAAAACAACTAAAGAATATCAGTGATATATTACAAATTTTATTGTCCAATTATGCCAAATAAAATATTACAATTATAGTAATTTACCATTACTGTTTGATGTCATTTTGGGTTATAGAATCCTCTTTCTCATCATTGTAGCCCAATTGTAGACTGCAGATTAAAATTAGAATTGTCTCATTCATTCATTCATTCATTCATTCACTCACTCTTTGAACAAACTTACTCAATATTTGCTAGCAGGTGAGTGAACTGATGAGGATGCAGAGGAAGAACCTGCCATGGGAAATCAGCATGCTGCAAGAATCACATATAGGAAAACAGCATAAGAGAATATGTAATCTGATATAGCTACAAAGTTCTTTGAATATGGAGGAAAGAGAGGAAATAACTATTTATAAAATTCTATAACATGATCACAGATGAGAAAAAGAAACAGAAGAAAAGCATTGAAGCTTTAACAGAGAAATAGAAAGTCATGAGGCATTCAGATCAACATGAAAAATTCAATGTGCATGAAGAGGTCTTATATGGTGAGGTGATAGAGGACTTTTTAAAAAAGATAATTTTATTTAGGTTGTTTTTTAATAATGTTATTTATTTATTCTACTTAGGTATACATGATTGCAGAATGCATTTTGATTCATTGTACACAGATGGAGCACAAATTTTTATTTCTCTGGGTGTATGTGATATAGAATCACAACAAACATGCAGTCATACATAAAGCTAGGGCTATGATGTCCATCATATTCCACCACCTTTACTGTCCCCATGCCTCCTCCCTCTCCCACGCCTTTGACCAAAGTTCCTCCATTCTTCCCGTGTCCTCCCCCACATTATGGATCAGCATCCACTTATCAGAGAGAACATTTAGCATTTGTCTTTTTGGGGATTGGCTTACTTCAATTAGCAAGATATTCTCCAACTCCATCCATTTACCTGCAGATGCTATAATTTTATTCTCTTTTATTGCTGAGTAATATTCCATTGTGTATATATACCACAGTTTCTTTCTCCAGTCATCTATTGAAGGGCATCTAGGTTGCTACCACAGTTTAGCTATTGTGAATTGAGATGCTATAAACATTGAAGTGGCTGCATCAATGTAGTATGCTCTTTTTAAGTCCTTTGGGAATAGACCAAGGAGTGGGATAGCTGGGTCAAATGGTGGTTCCATTCCAAGTTTTCTAAGGAATCTCCATAGTGCTTTTCACATTGGTTGTACCAATTTGCAGTCCCACCAGCAATATATGAGTGTGCCTTTCCCCCCACAACCTCTCCAACACTTATTGTTGTTTTGTGTTCTTGATAATTGCCATTCTGACTGGTGTAAGATGAAATCTTAGGGTAGTTTTGATTTGCATTTCTCTGATTGCTAGAGATGTTGAACATTTTTTCATATGTCTGATAATCGATTGTATATCTTCTTCTGAGAAGTTTCTGTTTAGCTCCTTAGCCCATTTATTGATTGGGTTTTTTTTTTTGTTTGTTTTTTTTTTGGTGTTAAGTTTTTTGAGTTCTTTATATATCCTGGAGAGCAGTGCTCTATCAGATGTGCATGTGGCAAAGATTAGTTCCCAGAATGTCAGCTCTCTGTTCACTTCATTGATTGTTTCTTTTGCTGAGAAGAAGCTTTTTAGTTTGAATCCATCCCATTTGTTGATTCTTGATTTTACTTCTTGTGCTATAGGAGTCTTGTTAAGGAAGTAAGGTCCTAATCCAACATGATGAAGACTTGGGCCTATTTTTCTTCTATTAGGCATTGGGTCTCTGGTCTAATTCCCAGGTCCTTGATCCACTTTGAGTTGAATTTTGTGCATGGTAAGAGATAAGAGTTTAGTTTCCTTTGGCTGCATATGGATTTCCAGTTTTCCCAGTACCATTTGTTAAAGTCCATCTTTTCTCCGGTGTACGTGTTTGGCTCCTTTGTCTATTATAAGGCAACTGTATGTAAGTGGGTTCGTCTCTGTGTCTTCTATTCTATACCATTGGTCTACACATCTATTTTGGTGCCAGTACCATGCCATTTTTGTTACTATAGCTTTGTAGTATAATCTGAGGTCTGGTATTGTGATGCCTCTTGCTTCACTCTTCTTGCTAAGGATTGCTTTGGCTATTCTGAGTCTCTTGTTCTTCCAAATGAATTTCATTATTGCCTTTTCTATTTCTATAAGGAATGACATTGGGATTTTAATTGGGATTGCATTGAATCTATATAGCGCTTTGGGTAGTATGGCCTTTTTGACAATATTGAGTCTGCCTATCCAGGAGCATAGGAGGTTTTTCCATCTTCTAAGGTCTTCTTCAATTTCTTTTTTCAGTGTCTTGTAATTTGCATTGTAGAGATCTTTTCACCTCGTTTATTAAATTGATTCCCAAGTATTTTTTTTTTTGAGGTTATTGTGAATGGTATAGTTTTCCTAATTTCTCTTTCCGAGGGTTTACCACTGAAGTATAGAAATGCAATTGATTTGTGGGTGTTGATTTTATATCCTGCTACTTTGCTGAAATCATTTATTAATTCTAGAAGCTTTCTGGTAGAATTTTTTGGATCCTCTAAGTATAGAATCATGTCATCTGCAAATAATAATAGTTTGAGTTCTTCCTTTCCTATTCATATCCCTTTAATTTCTTTTGTCTGTCTAATTGCTCTGGCTAGGGTTTCAAGGACAATGTTGTATAGCAGTGGTGAAAGAGGGCATGCCTGTCTTGTTTCCATTTTTAGAGGGAATGCTTCCAACTTTTGTCCATTTTGGTTGATGTGGCCTTGGGTTTAGCACAGATAGCTTTTACAAAGTTGAGGTATGTTCCTACTATTCCTAGCTTTTCTAGTGTTTTGAACATAAAAGTGTGCTGTATTTTGTGAAATGCTTTCTGTGCATCAATTGGTGAAATCATATAACTCATCTTTAAGTCTATTGATGTGATGCTTTCTATTGAGTTTTTATTTGGTTTATTGTTTCCTTCATTTCAAGAATTTCTGATTTTTTTTCACAATCTCTAGCTCTTTCTTAAAGTAATCTTTTGCTACCTGTATTTGCTCTCTTATCTCTTTGTTAAAGTGATCAATGTTTGCTTTTACTTGCTCTCCTATTTCTTTGTTGGAGTGATCAATTTTTGCCTATGTTTGCCCACTTAGTCATTCTTTAATTTGTACATCATTTTAATTATGTACATTCTGAATTCTTTCTCGGATATTTCATCAACTGTACTGTCAATGGATTCTATTACTGTGGCATCAAGGTTTATTTAGGGCACTTTTTCCCCTCATTTTTTTTAATGTTGATTATATATCTCCCTTTCTTGCAATGCCCATCTGAGGTATTGTGGTTTCTATCCTATAATCTTGTATTGATACTACAGATTCTCTCTATCTCACCTTGGAGTTACTTCCAGTGCCCAGCAGATGTCCCCATATGGACACTACTGCCACTAAAATTGGTGGTGGAGGTAGTGGAAGTACCTCAAGAGGGCAGTAGGAGTGGCCCTGGCTGGGCTCCTTAGATGTCCCTGAAGGCAGTTTTGAGTCCTCTTTTGTGCTTCTGGATCAGTAGGAACTCTGGAGAGGAATTGGGGGCAGACCCTGGCCTCACTTAGGCAGGGTCTCATGCAGGGGTCTCTGTGGGCAATCCTTACTGTGGGTGTGGGCTGCCCTGTGGCTGGCAGCTAGCAGTCCTGGGTCTGTCCTTGGCTGGGCTCCCATGGGGGTCCCTGAAGGCAGTTTTGAGCCCTCTCTTGTGCTCCCACCAGGTGGGCAGGAACTCTGGAACAGAACTGGGGACAGTTCCAAGCCTCATTTAGTCAGGGTCTTGGTAGAGGACATTTTTTAACAACCACACTAAAAATCCTCATGTTTTTGATCAGGGGAAATGGAGTCAGTATGGGTGGAAGAGAAAAATATCTTTTAAAAATGGATTATATACCTAAATCAACAACTAATAATTTATAAAAGAGAAAATTAGAGAATGAACATCAGTTCATTCTAATACAAATCTATTATAACCTAGAGATACAATGTGCCAACATTTCAGACATATTGTAGAATGCATTTCTAATATTCAATTCTAACCAATCACTCTTGTTCTTGCAATATGAAATCACAATGTATATGCTCTGTTTAATCTATGTCTATAATTAATGATAAAGTTCTATATTTGGAGATAAATAAAGATGTCCTTAATACTGTTTCATGTTAAATTTGAAAATTGGCTTTCAAATGAAAAATATTAAGGGCTGTAAGACCAAGGAATTTAATAAAACATATAATAAAGTATTAGTAAATAAGTTAGGGTAATTACAGCATAGAGGTGGATCAAGGATACAGAAAAAAGAATCAACAAATGGACAGAGATACAAATATATAGTTAGAAGATGGGGAAGTAGCTGGGCGCGGTGGCTTAAGCCTGTAATCCCAGCACTTAGGGAGGCTGAGACAGGATAATCACAAGTTCAAAGCCAGCCTCAGCAACGGCGAGGCACTAAGCAACTCAGTGAGACCCTGTCTCTACATAAAACACAAAATAGGGCTGGGGATGTGGCTCAGTGGTCAAGTGCTCCTGAATTCAATACCCGGTGCCAAAAAAAAAAAAAAAGAAGAAGAAGATGGGAAAGTTTTTTGAAAAACATTATTGGGATGACAGCACAAACAAGGAAAAAAATGAAGGCCATGCTTATCACATTTCTTACAAAAATAATCTCTACATGGATCAGAGATACAAATACCAAAATAGGAAAATAAAAACAAAAATCTCTATGTTCTTAGAATAACATGTGGGACCTTTTCTATTTGATATAATGATCTTATATAGAAATAGCTTCCAACTATGACAAAACTGAGAAATCAGAAAACAATAAATTGATTAGTTAACTTATATATTGAAAATATATGTTTTCTTTGAGAATGCATTGCAGTCACACAAATGAAATAAAGTTTTAAAAATAGTCTTGAAAGTGATTGTAACACAAACTATGGATATATAATTAATCTCAAAAAATGCAATTTGTACTATATACATTTATACACTTAAATTATATTTCTAATAATTTATTTCATTTAAATACACTCCTAGCTTCCAGGAAGTGAAGATGTAAGGATGGTGATTGTAAAAATTATTTACTGTAACTGATCAATCTCACAATTCTACTTTTGGGGAGAAAACAGATGATATGATGTCACGAAACATAAGAAGACCCACAAAGGCTTTTTCAAGAACTCACATGTTCTGTAATAATTAGAGAATTGCAAATCAAAACTATTCTAAGATTTCATCTTACTCCAGTCAGAATGGCAATTATCAAGAATACAAACAATAATAAGTGGTGGCGAGGATTTTGGGAAAAAGCTACACTCACACATTGCTGGTGAGACTGCAAATTGGTGCAACCACTATGGAAAGCAGTGTGGAGATTTCTTAGAAAACTTGGAATGGAACCAGCATTTGAAACAGCTATCCCACTCCTCAGTCTATACCCAAAAGACTTAAAATCAGCATACTATAGTGACACAACATACTATAGTGACACAGCCACATTAGTGTTCATAGCATCTCAGTTCACAGCTAAACTGTAGAACCAACCTAGATGTCCTTCAACAGATGAATGGATAAAGAAACTGTGGTGTATGGAATATTACTCAGCATTAAATGGAATATTACTCAGCATTAAAAAGAATAAAATTATGGCATTTGCAGGTAAATGGATGGAGTTGCAGAACATCATGCTAAGTGAAGTAAGCCAATCCGCCAAAACCAAAGGCTGAATGTTCTCTCTGATATGTGGATGCTGGTCTATAATGGGAGTGGTGTGGGGAGAATGGAGGAACTTTGATTGTGCAAAGGTGGGGGAGAGGAGGGGAGGAGCCATGGGGGCAGGAAAGATGGTGGAATGAGATGGACATCATTACCCTAGGTACATGTATGACTGCACATATGGTGTGACTCTACATCATGTACAACCAGAGAAATGAAAAGTTGTGCTCCATTTGTGTACAATAAATCGATTCTACTGTCATGTATAACTAATTAGCACAGATTAAAAAAATATAATAAATATATAAAGAACTCATGTGTGAGAATGTGTTTATGTAGGTTTGCTGAAAAAACTATCAGCTGTGTTATTTAGAGATATAGGCAGCTTAATGATTATCGAAATTACATTTAATTGAATTGATTTTCTGATTTGCCTTATAATTGCCCAAAATATCCAGACTCATTATTTAATACCATACTAAAAATATTTCTAAACTTTCTAAAATCCCAGAGAAAATTCAATGCTGATAGATGAAATTGGGGTCTGGAGGGCTTTTATGGAACAGCTTTGTCTTGTAAGTAGCCTCTCCATTATGCTTTTGGTGTAAAGTTTTTTTATGATTTTTTAGTGCAGACTTAGTTGTATACCTCATACCTAAAACTAAACAATGGAACTATTTTAGTTTCAGGAAAATGTTATGTTGTGATGTCTCAGTGTGTTTTATTATTTAAAATTTTTTTCATTTCCTTATTTTATATGTAAAAACAGGAAAACCATTTAAAAGCCATTGAAATAATTTTAATTTATGGTATGTTAACTATGTTGTTACTTTAAGGACAAAAATAAAACGTTACTTTTTTACTGTTTAATATTTTCCCCTTTTTTGTTGGGGGAGTACTGAGGATTGAACTCAGGGCACTTAACCACTGAGCCACATCCCCAACCCTATTTTGTATTTTATTTAGAGACGGGTCTCAGTGAGTTGCTTACCACCTTGCCATTGCTGAGGCTGGCTTTGAAATCTCAATCATCCTGTCTCAGCCTCTGTAGCTGCTGGTATTACACGGAAGTACCACTGCACCCAGCTAATATTTTCACCTTTTTAAAACCTGTAATGTGTATTTATGTACTGTAAGCACTAAGAAAATGTCTTTGTATCTCCACAAGTTATCAAAAGTACCATTTTTCCATTTTATATATTTACATACAAAATTACAGTATTTTGTCTTTTCTTTTGAAATTGAATATTTGCCATAATTTTACTCTATGTCAAGTGAGGCATCCTACACATCCTGAAAACATTATTTTTCTTTTAATGTTTTTTTCACTAACATAGAAACATTGTAAAATGATGGTATTTTTACATTTTTCTAAATAGAATAATAACTGAGTTAGGAGGCTGAGTGGCTCAGTCAACATAAGATGGGGGACAAATTACCTAAGAAGATTAGATACAGTTTCCCTCCTTGCTATGTAATAGATTCTTATCCCCTACTCTGTGAGATTCTAACAGCCTTTTCTCGCTGTTTCCCTTTATAGGACTCTCAGATCTTTTTCTTATATTTTCAAGCTTATAAAAAGTTCTTAGTAAAGTCAAATATTCCTATTAAAACTGCATACATTATGAACACATAATTCCATAATTTATCACAAATGTAACCCATGTTACAAGTGGCACTCAGCTCAAGAAGTATAATGCTACCAATATTCTAAAAGCTTCCCTCCTGAATCCTTCCTGACATTTCACTTTCCCAAGAATAGTTACCATTCTAATATCTTCAGCCTAAATTAGTTTGGTTTTTCTTTTTATATAAAAAGAATCATATATAAGATCATTTTTTGTCTGAATTCTACTCCAAGCATGTGATATTCAACTATATCATGGTGTGTATTGTACATTTTTCCTTATCACTACTGAGTAGCATTCCATTATGCAACTGCCTTACAATACACTCACTGTCTTATTTCTATTTATTGCTCTAATTTTTGTGTCTATTGATTTCATGTCATGCTTTTTCTACTCCTCAAATTTTGCAGTTTAGAATTTCTTATCCTTTGCCTGAAGATCTGTCAATACTACACCGTTCTCCTGAAAAGAGAATGCACTTTCTTATTCTGGTGTTTGTTTTTGGCCACTGGGTTGTACAGTGCAATAGCTGAAGTTCCTACAAATATCAGCCCTGAATACAAGACCCAGAGATGTTTGTTTCTTAGGAATTGTCCACTATAAGTAGAAGCAGTGAAGGAAAAAGGTTCTGCCTCTGCAGTGTTCAAGACCTGGTTTAAGATGTACTGGTGTTTTGTGCCTGGACAGACACTTGGATGAGCCTTGTTCCCAGAGGAGACATAAAATTCCAAGAAGCTCTCCCATACTTCTTTGTATCTAAGGGTAAGTATTCTAATCATACCACTTTGGAGTGATAACATTTTCACTTTTTTCTTTATGTTTTAAATTTGTTTTAATTAGTTATACATGACAATACAATGCACTATGATACATCATACATAAATGGAGTATAATTTCTCATTTTTCTGGTTGTACCTGATGTACAACCTGACAGGTCATGTAGTCATATATGTACATAGGATAATAATGTTTGATTCATTCTAGTTTCCTTCCTACACCCATGACCCTCCCCTCCCTTTACTCCCCTCTACCTAATCCAAAGTAAACTTTATTCTTCCCTAGTCCCCCCGGTCTGTATTGTGAGTTAGCATCTGTATACCAGAGAAGACATTTGGCCTTTGGTATTTGGGGATTAGCTTATTTCATTTACCATTCTTCAGCTTCATCCATTTACCAGCAAATGCCATAATTTCATTCTTTTTTAAGGCTGAGTAATATTCCATTGTGTATATGTACCACATTTTCTTTATCCATTCATCTATTGAAGAACATATAGGTTGGTTCCACAGTTTAGTTATTGTGAATTGTGCTGCTATAAACATTGATGTGGCTGCATTACTGTAGTATGCTGATTTTAAGTCCTTTGGGTATAACATAACCTAAGGAATGGTACAGCTAGGTCAAATGGTGGTTCCATTCCAAGCTTTCTAAGGAATCTCTATGCTGCTTCGCATAATGGTTGTACCAATTTGTAGTCCCACCAGCAATGTATGAGTGCACCTTTTTCTCCACAACCTCATCATCATTTATTGCTGCTTGTATTCTTGATAATTGCCATTCTGAATGGAGTGAGATGAAATTTAGAGTTGTTTTAATTTGCATTTCTCTAATTGCTAGATATGTTGAAGAATTTTTCATATATTTGTTTATCAATTGTATTTCTTCTTCTGTGAAGTGTCTGTTCAATTCCATAGCCTATTTATTGATTGGGTTATTTGTTTTGTTGGTGTTGAGTTTTTTGAGTTCTTCATATATCCTGAAGGTTAATGCTCTATCTGAGTTACATGTGGTAAAGATTTTCTCCCATTCTGTAGGCTCTCTCTTTACATTATTGTTTCTTTGCTGAGAAGAAACTTTTTAGTTTGAATCCCTCCCATTTATTGATTCTTGATTTTACTTTCTGTGCTTTATTCTCTAATGAGGCTTATTATTTCATTTTTCAGTTTACCAATCTTTCTAATCATATTTCTGACTCTAAATAAATTACACACTTGTATAACAACACAATGTCAATGTGAGTTTAATTTTATCAACTTTATTCTTTAAAATAAACTCAATTAAAAAAAGAAACTAATATTGACTAATTCTACAGAAGTTTACAGAACTCTCAAAAAGAGATGTTCTTCATGAAAGATACAGTAGGTAAAAATTACTGAGTACTTGTGATAGTCTGTTTTTCCTAGAAAATACTGGGATTTAATTTTCATCTACCAGCCATTTTTGCAAAAGTTGGCCTAAGAAATTTGTTTTCTGCAGAGTCCTCATAAACAATCAATTTTGAGGGTTGTTGAAGAAAATTTTAAATTCTGCCCCTATCTTTTAATATAAGTGTGTTTTTCACCCAGAATTGTATAATTTTAATGTCTTTAATACTAATTGTAAAATAATATTTAAGGAATTGACTTTGAATGGTATTAATAATATCAATTGACAGGTTACCACCCATGGATACTAATTATAGCATAATTTTTTTAGTCCTATAACTTATAGTTGGGTATCTGAAATCATTTCAATAATATATAGTCTGAAAAAATGTCAGAGACTTCACAGTGATAGTCCATCAGTTCTTGGGTTCTAACAGCAGTGCACAACATGTTGTGAATGCTAATGTCTCTCATCTTGATGTTAGGTTTTCCTTTTGATGCTCTTTGGGCATACTCTTTTATTGATATTTGTTTCATCAGATAAGACTACAAGGGTGTTTTGATAAGCCATTTTCCAAGTTTCAATTAATTAATTTAGTTAAATTGATTAGATTTTTAATTTCTATTTTGATGCCACCTAGTTTACTAATGGATTTCTAAATTTCTAGTGTCAATGAAGATATTTTTCTGGATATATTAGTTACCTGTTTTAATTCTTAAGTAGTTGCTCTTTCTGTAACTCAGGGTGATGCTATTTTTTTTTTTTGAAGGAAGAAAATGTATTCTTTGAACAGCAATCACAAATTTGTTAGGCTTTATGTTGTGGAGTTAGACAAGCAGGTCAGAAAGAGTTCCTGGAGAATCAATTTTAATTAATCTCAATCAACTTGTTTTATCAATAGTCTTGATTTTGACATAATTGGGGGGCTTTTATTCAACCACACATTAACTCAGTATTTGTGTGTTTAATATAAAATTTTATAAATATAAATACATTCTTTGATACAATCCATTTACTTATTCTTAGTGAAAGAAAGTTTGTGAGACAATTGATTATGAACCACACAAAGAGCAAAGTTTTTCACAACATCTGTCATAAAGTTGCATCAGCAGGAATTTCCTGACCTTGGTTTAAGGTTTAGTGTTGCACAACTATCAAGGGATGTTCATGAGACTTCAAAAGTATAAATATTTTCCTTCCTTTCTGTTCTTTGATATTTCTGTAAAGACTCAAAGACTCTTCATGTGAGGACACATTTGTATGTGGATAACTTCAGTGCCCCTGTTCTCGTGGGATACCTCATCTAAATTATGCCAAATCCCTCCTGAGCTGTTAAATCATGTGCTTAGAGTAGACATTAGTGCAGACTGGCTACACACAGTTACAAAGGATGTCAGAACACATTCAGGAAGAACAATCACATAGATTAAGAGGAAATTTGACAATGCTGTTGTTCTCTCAGAATCTCTTGGGTTCTGCTCAGCAAAGTTGTTTCTCTAACTGATAGTTTTTTGAAATACTAATTGTCATACTACCTCTTAAGGGTTTACAAATCTTATTAACAAATAATAGAATTTTAGAAAATTTATTTGTAATTGGAATTTTTAGACCCTTTAGTTTCGCTAGATAGATTTAACCTAAAAATTTACAAAAATTTTTGAAGAGCAGCTTTGAATATGTTACAGAAAATGCTTTGGAAAATACAAACTTTCAGTTCTAATGGTATAATTGCTAAGTAGAAGTTAAATACTTCTTTGGAGGTTCATCATTATGTGAAGTGCTTCATATGAATGATGTATTTTAATTTTCTTAAAGACATACAAAATTGGTCCTAGTGTTATTCACAACTTACATATAGGGAGACTGAGATCTAAATACATTGTTCATTTCATTCAGCTAGCTAAGGGGCAAGCCCTTATATGAACCTTAAAAGATCTTCGATGATAGCATGATTTTCTAGAGCTATCCAGAGTGTCATCCATAATCTATATCTGGGTTTAGTAGAAATGCTCTAGCAATGGTGAGTTGTTATAGTCTGTTGCAGTACTATATGAGCAAAGATCCCTGGCGTTCACATCATTTCCAATACACTGAAAGGCTCCTTTAAAGGAAAAACCTTTAAACTTTTCTCTTTTCCTTTGCTTTTTCTCTCTTGGTCCTATATGGAATATGTATTTGAATTGTAATAGATATGCAGTCATCTTAAAACCATAAGGCAATAATAATTGGGATTAAAAAATCCATGATATTAAGGGTTGAAGGGAGACAAAATAGTAGAAACCTGATTACATAAAGACACAGTTTCTGTCCTGTGTTGTTGACCTATAGCATTCTTATAAGTAAAACAATCCCCTATTTTATTGCTAACACCATCAAGTTTACCTTACTTTTAGCTAAATTTTCTTCTTAGTCTTATGGGAAATGTGGGTGAGAGTACCATCTTATGGGTAGATGGTTCATATCTACCCTTTTGAACCATCAAAACGGTAGATATGTGGGAATAGGCATATTGTTGTGCCATTAACTGTAGTATTGAACTACAGAGTAATGTGAAATAAAGTTTGTAGAGGATGGGAGATGAACTGCAGCCACATAATGGCTAGCTTTGAGACCCAGCCATAGGAATTTAATATCATAATCCTATTAGACATTTTAGTACTATCATAAATGAAATGAAGTAATCTGCTATGATGTTGATTTAAATTTTTGTATTATAGCAATTTTCTACAATAAAATTTTATTGAGTGAAACTTTATAGCAAATAGTATAATAACCATTCTATTTGGATACAGCATCATTATTGATTGAAGCTAACTTGACAGTTGTTTACAATGATACTGATTTTACCAAAATACCATTATTTTCATTTTTCCATTTAAGACTGTTTTTTAAATATCCACTTCATTTATTGTTTTTTCCTAGGATGTTAAATAATAAAAAAAGAAAAAAAATTACTTATGATCTGAAACCCACACACAGAAGATAGAACTTTCAGTTCTGTGTATGTTTATATATAATTATACATGTTTTCGATAATTATTTATAATACCTATACCTGCTTTTAGTCTCATGAAATTTTTCTAATTTCAAGAAAAAAGAGATAAGAAGATAAAAAGTAAGAAAAAGTATCTGACTACAGATCTTGTCACATATTTAAACAAACTGGAAAGAGGTTATATTGGTTCAGCTGAAATATAAAAATTGAACCAGCATTAATAAATTCTATCAAAAATATTTGTTTAACACATACAATGTCTCAAGTACTGTCCTCAGTGCTAGGAAATGAAAATTCAACAAAATGAAGATCTTGCTTGCAAAGAATGTAGACTATATTAGAGTCAATCTAACCATCAACACATCCAGAGCTGATAATAAATAAGAACAAAATTGAATGGACAATGTGATATAGAGCAATGCTTTAGGACAGTGCTCTCTTTTTAACGGTAATATTTGAGTAGTTATTTAAAAGAAAAAAAGAGTAAGTCACTTGGACATTCTGGGAAACTATGAGAAACAGCAAAAATCAAGAATGATAAGACCGACATGAGTACCAAAAAATATAAGAGGTAAGGTCAGAGAGTTTGCTAAAAGTGGAACTTCGAAAGTCATTTAGACAATAATTAGGACTGAGGTGGATCAAGGTACAGATAAATTGAGTGATTTTGAGAAAGGGGGTAACATGGTTGAATTGTGTTTAAGATGAACCCTGGTGACAAGTATCTACAAAAATAGGGTGTGTAGACTGACAAGGAAAGGATTTGAGGACCAGTTGTTATGCCAGATGAGAGATGAGCAATGATAGTGGTCTGTACTGTGTTAATGAAGTAGTGAACAGTAATCAAATTCTGAATATCTTTTCAAGGAAAAGATGACAGAAGTATTCATATATTTTGTATAGATGGAGAAAGAAAAATGATATTAAAAATAGAGATTGCAGGGCTGGGGTTATAGCTCAGTGGTAGCATGCTCACCTGGCACATGTGAGGCACTGGGTTCGATCCTCTGCACCACATAAAACTAAAATAAAGATACTCTGTCCAACTACAACTAAAAAAAGTAAATAAATATTTTAAAAAATAGAGATTGCAATACCTATTAGCCATTGGAGATATTGAGGCAATTGGGATATATCATTTTGTAGTGTAAAGATGGAGTAAGAATTGAAGAGATAAAATTAAGTATCTTCAGACTAGAACTGGTATTATAATCCGTAACACTACATGAACTCACCTAGGAAGAAAATTCTAATCAAAAGAACAGGGACAGGGATTTATTCATAGTATTTTCTAATATTCCCAGGTTGGTGAAATTTAGAGAAATATTCAGATGTGCCCGTGAAATATGAGAACTAGAGACTGTGATGTCCAATTACTCAAGGTATAGAGGACAAGTGATCAATTATACCAAATAATGCTGTTAGTTCAAGTAAGATATGACTGAGTATTGACAATTGCATGTGGTGATATGGAGATGGTAATGACCTTGATAAGATGGACCATTCTGTTCAGATGCCAGTATAATTTTATCAGCAACACTTCACTTTTAAGTTCTTCCTCATACCAAACCTCTACCAGAAAGGATCTCATCATGTGAAGTTACTGCATAGGAAGTATTATCTCTGCTCAACTTGTCACTAGTCATGCTACACACCTACCCTGCACTGTTAAGTGATTCACTTTCAGTGTCTCATCAGAAAGCCGATGAGTGTTAACATTGTTATCAACTGTCCTAGCTAAGGTCTACTCCAAAACTCAGAGATAAAGGTTGTATTATGGAAGAATGATACCTTGGAACCGGGGTGGGTAATTAATGAAACCGAAGTCAAGAAAGAAGAGAAATTCACACAAGGATTATATATCTGTTATGCATGCTGTGCATCTGTTCACCGCTTTGTAAAGAAGCCTTATTTTTTCCTCACCAGGAGTTGTGCTCTTTGGCCTCAGAATTATTTACTTTAAAACAATGGGAGGAGCACTGGTTGCCTTTTCATGGGTGGTGTTAACTCTCCACACTTTTAGTTTGTGCTGTGAGAGCAGAAATATCTCCAGGAGTATCTCACATTATATCATCAGGAAGGTGAGCAATTAAGGGTAAAAGTGGTCAATATCTGGCTAGAAGTAAGGCTAAGAGAATGTGAGTGGGTGGTCAAGATATTTCTGATTCCTTTGTGAGAACCAAAGGTTTACAGGAGATCTTAAATACATTATTCATTTTCAGGAGTGCTCTGGGAGGCTGGGGTGTGTGTATGCTTGCATGTTCGTATAAGTGTGTGATCATGATTAGGAAATTAGAATGTCGTCGATGGAAATGTGTGAACACCATGAAGAGGAAGGAAATATGTGCTATTTGAACACCTGAAGAAAAGACAAAGTGGTTAAGATACCCAGAACTGGGGTGAAAAAACAGACCAGAAACATAAGCAGAAGACAAATCCCACAAAAGTCTTCAAGGATATATTTAAGATAGAAATCCAACAGCAAGCCGGGTGTAGTGGTGCACGCCTGTAATCCCTGCACTTTGGGAGGCTGAGACAGGAGAATTGCGAGTTCAAAGCCAGCCTCAGCAATGGCGAGGCGCTAACCAATTCAGTGAGATCCTGTCTCTAAATAAAACATAAAAAGGCTAAGGATGTGGCTCAGTGGTCAAGTACCCCTGAGTTCAATCCCCAGTGCCAAAAAAAAAAAAGAAATCCAACAACAGTTTTTACAAAAGAAGGAAGGATACACATTTAGATTTATTTTTAAAATAAGAAATAGGATATACAGCTATGGTATGGAAATTGTACAGCTATGGTAAGTAAAGTGGGTCAAGACCAAATGCAATAAAATGCATAAGGAGTATTTGTTTTGTTTTCCCAGACATGATGGAAGCGTAAACTGACTATGAAAAAAATGAAGGAAAATAAATGGATTTGATTTGTTTATAATGTATGTATGTGTATGAAAATATCATGCACTGTAAACATAGAATCTTTTTGTCAATTATATCTCAGTAATATTGAAAAAACATTTTAAAAACAAAGTAAATTGATTCAGGAAATATTTCAGAGCTATGGCAAAGAGCTCAAACAGGCTATATGTCAATAGTTCAAGAAAAGAAACAAGGATAGCTCTTGAATTATAAGATTTGGGTAATGGGTTACATGGTAGTGCCATTTGCTGAGACATGTAACACAGGAGGGGGACTCAGTCTTGGTTGTGATATGAAATTCAACAGGTACATTTTCAACTTATTGATTTGTTGAACCTTGTATCATTTGAGTAGAACTGTATAAACATTTTATTCATGTAACTTGAGTGAATCTAGTTTTAGATGATTGCTTCATTATCATTTTCCTAATTTCATGTTGTGTATAAACTGCCAGGGGATAGTTTGACAGTTATAAAAAAGGACTACTAAACTTTTACACTTTAATAGACTAAAATACTGTAGCAGATGTTGTTTGCTGCTGATGCTCCTTTCATCCCCGACTAGGTAGTGAGCGTTGACTGGCTGTCCCTAGTTTATAGCTCCACCTTTCTCTAGATAACTGCCCAGGCTACATTCCTGGAGATGCCTGAAAGGGCCATACTTTCTCATGTCAACTCTAAAACACATTATAGAGCCCCTTGCAGAATCAGTCTGAGGTCTGAGGTGAGACTTCTGGGTTTTAGAGGAGATATATATATATGTATACACACACACACACACACACACACACACACACACATAATCTTTATGTTTCTCCCTGTCCCGCTTTCCTCACTTCTTTACATAGCTCTTGGATACAAATCCTTTTACCCGGGTTTAGTTCTTGGTATTTAACTTAAGCTACTTTTAAGCATGCCCCCTACTCAAAGGATTTAAGCAAGTTTAAAGCCTTTTTTTTTTAATTAAAAAAAATAAAAGTTTTCCAGTAGGTCTTTGACACAATTCTGGGCAAAAAGCAAGTTAGTCTTTCATTGGAGTTCAAATTTCACTTCCTAATTTTCCCAACAAGTATCCACATTGTCACATATATGTTATATAAAACTTAATTACTCTGAAAAACATCAAATATAATACTGATTTCTTTTCAGGCATCCATCAGAAAAGACAACCATGCTGAATGATAACCAGTTGTGATGGTCAACTCTTTTAGCTGATTTAGTTTACTTAGGCACATATTACTTATTTATCCTGTCATGACAAAATTTAAAAATCTGTTTTCTGAAATATTCTTTAAAGAAGAAATCACTAGGTCAATTCAATATTATGAGAAAAATAAGTTTTATGATTAAATTACTTTGAAAAAATAGTATCGACAAAAACATCCAGATTTGTTGGTGACTTAACAGTACTAATAAGAATTTTGAAAATTTAGAAGAACAGATATCATGTAGTAACTCCCATATTATTTAAATGAAGAGCATTTTATATCTGAGCATCTTATTGATTTAGTATTCAAAGAAAAACTTAGGGAAGCCATTCTAGAACTCACAAATGAGAGCTCACTAATGTTCTGTTTACTAACATCATTAGAAATTTATACATTGGTTTAACACCCACTCAGTTTCCAATGCTTTTAGGGCTTATAATTAAATGTCATTTTCCAGTGTTTATCAGTGCTGATGTAAGTTATATCATTTAGAAAATGCTTTTATTTCTACTGCAAACTCAGTTGAAAATGTCATCTACCACATTACTCACATCTTCTTATATTAAGACCCACATAGTAATTACTTCTTAGAACTGATATTAGAAAAATATTTATGCTTATAAGATGAGCTTTTGTTTGGCTTTGCTCTGAATAAAAACGGTGCTAAGTGCAATGTCAAATTGCAGTTTCAAGCTCATTTTCAGTGTCTCCTAATATCAGAGTATTTAATTATTTTTGCCCTTTTTTATGTTTACTTGTTCTTTTTCATAGTGTATTTGAATAAGGTACTTCTCTACTTGACGCAGAAAAAAAGTGATTTTCCTTATTTTGGAAGGGTATATGTAGTAATAAAAGATTATAAACCTTAAAGAAATATTTCATCAATATAAACATTGAGCAATAAATTGATGCAACATAGAGATACCTCAGTTTTTAAATTGGATTCCTCAGAACATTTTATAATCAAAACTATTTTCTATTTTTTAGTCTGGCTAATATAAAGAACATTTTTATTGACACCCAACTGTTCTGCAACTTCCTTACCTTTGAGGGGAAACAAATCTGAGATGAATTTCTGTTATACAAATGGTTATTATGATGCAAAATATAGTTTGCTATGACTGCAGGGACATGATTCATTGTGTTTTCCTATTTTGAATTCACAGGGGAATGTTGAACATCTCTGAATATAAACATGGAAAACTTCCATAACATCTGCTGCTAATTTCTGCCAGCTGAAAAGTGATAATGATGATGAATATTTTTGTTGATGATGCGGATACATTGGTCTAACTAAATTAACTTGCAGACTATGGGTATCTAATTGAAAACACATGATTGGTAATATCACCTGGTTGGCTTTATGTTTAGTTACATCTCTAATTGTTCCAATATGTTTAGTTTTATGATTTGTACTTTTTAAAGTTAAAAAGTACTACAAATGGGAAATGTGGTAGAGTATGTCATACTGGCAGTGATATTCATTTTTTCAATTACCACCTTATAGTTGTAAAAGCAAAATTAGAAAGTCGTACTTTCTGGATATGACAGCAGGCACTGATAAGGCAAAAAGATGAAAATTCATTTAACTAACACACTTTTAAATACTCTTCTACAATTCACTATTTTATTTGAACCAAATTAATATGTCTTCAAAATATGTCTACATAAGTAGAAATTCTAAAAGGGCTAATATTAAAAGCCTTTAATATAAATTGAACATTTAAATATACAAAGTTTATTTATAAAACCTGTGCCATACAATAAACTCATTGTAGCTTAGTGGGTCTAGGTAGATAATTAAAACTTCAATCTTTAGCATTGACTATAATAATAACATTTTATATTCAAAGCCTGTAGAAAAGAAGGTCTACCATTTCATGCACCTTCTTATTTAAGAAACATGGCAACAATTTTATAACTTTTGTAACTGGAAAAATGTGGATGGTGGCGTTTTTAACCTAATAGCTTTTTTTTTTTTTCAAATTCTCTGGACCAGAATATTAATCCTTGTTAAGGGTTCATTATGTACTTGCCTGGTGAAAGGCTTTGATTCAAAGTCCTTATGATTTATTATTTAACCAAACATGCAACTCTTATTAAATATCAATTAACTGCATATTTGGTTCTATTTTATATTTTGGCTAACAAATTAAGACAGGTGCTGTTATCCATAACAAATGTTTTACATGTGATTTTGCAAAATCAATATACATGGAAAGGTACTTATGGCAGAATAACAGATGGAAAATGGTAAACTTTGAAAGGTAAGGATTTTTTCTTTTAGCAAACTTGTTTCAAAGGCTCAACTAAAGTTCAGAATGAATTTCTGAAGTGGAAGCAATTACAATTTTCCATTCTCCATGATTTATTTTGAATATGAAACCTGCAAAGTTGTTTTTAGTACTCACCAACAAAACATAAAGAAAAATTAATATTATGTACATCTAATGTCAGCAATCCTTTAAAAATTCTTAATCTATAATTTTCTGGTGTACAAGTGCCTGAATAATCCAGAGCTATTCTGAGTTATCTTACATCACTTCCCAGTGTATACTCTTTGTATTGATTGAGGATCTTTTGTACTCTTCCAAATACAAATTACTGGATTACACCTTGATCACTTTTCTCATGCCTCAATTCACTTCAT
The DNA here is from genome assembly GCA_004024805.1 of Geosciurus inauris. Taxonomy (NCBI): domain Eukaryota; kingdom Metazoa; phylum Chordata; class Mammalia; order Rodentia; family Sciuridae; genus Geosciurus; species Geosciurus inauris. The sequence goes on along the minus strand of PVHX01005001.1, from coordinate 54,829 downwards.
CCATACTAATTTTCCTCAATGTTACATGTTTAATTAGTGTCTGCCTGATGTTCTCTGGAATTCAGTCATTTTCTCTAATAGATACATGTTGATAAGCTTCAGTATTTTCTTTTGATTACTCTGCTTGAGTCTGCCAGTCCTTCCGTAATCATTCTGCACTCCATTACTGTAGACTCATGCATAGACTCAGTAGTCTGTCATTCCTAATCTTTACATGTTTCAGGTATTCAATTAAGGCTTACTCAAAAGAGCATCTCTTATACTCCTTGGAGCATGGCCTAATTTGGCTTTAACCTCAGATCAGGAATTTATCTGTTGGGACATATAGTCTGACTTACTGATTATTATTTTTTGTGTGTGTGTGATCCTGGGGATTAACTCAGGGGCACTTGACCACTGAGCCACATCCCCAGCCCTATTTTTTGTGTTTTATGTAGAGGCAGGGTCTCACTGAGTTGCTTAGCACCTCACCATTGCCGGGGCTGGCTTTGAACTGGTGATTCTCCTGTCTCAGCCTCCCAAAGTTCTGGGATTACAGGCATGTGCCACTCTGCCCAGTTTACTTAATATTTTTGGGAATAAAAATTCTCATAAGTAATAGAGTTTTTAGTTACTATCTATCAATTGTTCCCTATTTTTTGGCCATACATTTGCATATAACAACTATACTTAAACCTCCCCTAAAACCCCCAAATTTGGGTATGTCATCTGTTTCCATCTGTTTTATACTGAGACCTGATCTTGACTCTCTCCTATGTAATTTAGAGCACCAACACTCAATGTGTGGTCCATAAGCCTGTGTCTTCAAACTATAAATGACTGTCTATGAAGAGATAAATATCAAGTGGGAGAGAGTAGAGTATTTAGAACTTGAAGCAATTTGACATTGTCCTGACATTGAAATGTAATTATTCTTTTGGTCATTCCTTTTCATTGTACCAATCTATGATAAATTTTCAAAAATCAACTAAAATAAGTTCTTCTAAAGGTAGTTTGGGAGATATGGGCATAGTGATATCACCATTATTGAAATGACCTGTTGATTCTTTAATACCTTGGTGTTCTGTGGGTTTGATCACTTCACTTGAGAGAAGGTTGTCAAGAAAACCAGTGTAATGAACTCATCCTGAAAAATAAGGTGGTGTTACATCATGTGTATGGTATGAGCAAATTTAATGAAATCAGGCCCCTAAGTATTATTGATGAACAACAGAAAGAAACAGAAGTCAGGATCTGGTCATTTGAGTATCAATTTTGAAAAAAATAAAGGAGACAGAGAAAACAGAAAGATCTGAATAGAAATCCAAGCTGAGTAGAGTAACTATTCATTTTAAAAACTCTGTTTTACAAATTTTTCACATGTATTCATAGTCACTTATTTTGAAATGTGTTTTATTAAATACATAACTATTAAATCATTGATATATACAAGGTCCTGTGCTAAAACATAGTGATAAGAGTCATAAATAAGAAAGATAAAATTCATATAGTTCACTACTTTTCAATGGCTGAATAAAAGATGAATGATAATAGTTTGACAAGTCTATTTTGGAGAGAGGGAATGAGAAGGAGAAGTAGGAGAGTAGAAGGGGTAAGAGAGAGAGAGAGAGTTCATACTATCAGACAGATTATGGAAGTAAAGACATTTATGGATACCAGTACATTCTAGTATTAGTGTAATTCAAAATCTCCAAAGTGTCAAAGTGACATTTTTCCTTTCTCACTAGGATTTTCTCTACTTTATATTTGGTTGTAGGGAAAAAAGATGCAATAATAAATTATTATAAGCAAAATACCTGTGGGTGTGTTTGTACATTTCTGTGCCTTTCTCTGTGGTGTGGAGCAAGAACAGAATTGTTGGGTCACAGCTTGTGTTTGTCTTTAGGGTAAACTGCCAGCAGTGTGTAACAGTACTACTTGTTATATATCCTTACCAAAACCTTGAATTTTCTTTTTTGTTTTAATTAATCTGCTAAGAATTGAGGAGATAGATAATAGAGTTGCCATAGGAATACAATTGAACTTTTAATTTTCCCCTAATGACTAATTATAGTGAACATCTCTTTATATCTTATTGGCCATATGCATTTCTTTTGTGATTAAGTTCTTTATCAATGTTTTTTTTCCTTTTTTTACTATGTTATCTTATTAATTAGTAACATTTCTTGATGTATTCTGGATATATGTTACTTGTCTAATATCAGCATTATGAATAATATCTTTCATATTTTGGCTTACATTTTCATTATGCTCTTATCTTTTGATGAAAGGGTATTTTATTTGAATTAAGAACCCCTTTCAGTTCATCCTTTGTAGTTGCTACATTTAAACTCATTTAAATAATCAAGACCTGTGCTGTGGACGTGAACATATTTTCACATGTACACTTTATTGCTATATATTTCACAGTGTCTACAATCCTTCTTGCATTGGCTTTTGTTTAAGGTCTGAGGTAAGTAATTACCTTAATTTGAACAGTATTGATATTTATTTTATCCTAATCTGTTTGCAGTACAAACTTTAAGTGTGATTCCAGTTTTGTGGTTTGATGCCTTTCTTTGTTTTTAAATCTATTACTTTGTAATTCTTGATTGTCTACATATTGTTTTAAATTGGTGATTATAAGTTGACAAGCCATTTCAGGCTGCACTGGAGTGAAAGTAGCAGTAAGGTGCTACATAATTTAGTCTCAGTTTCTTTGGTGATTGTCTTCTCAGGGTGGTTGTTACCTATTTAGCAGAGATTGGAGACACTATTCTGATTCTGCTGTTCCAATTCCCACACTAATTGCTTAACCTCTGGGTTAATGACATTTTTACTTATTGCTTAGCACAAATCCAGGAGAGGTAGAGGTCAATCAGTTTGTTTTTCCAAATGGGCCCTCTGTCACTTCTTGTATGATTTGGGATAGCTCCTAGCTTGCTTAAGCACTAAGGAGCCTCTGCTAACCACATTTTACCCTTAATGCATTAATGCCAACATAGCTTCCATTTTTCCAACATCTGAATATCTGAAATTATTTCCTTTTTATCTTTATAGAGCTTTTAGGTACACTGTTTTGTTTCTCTGCACTACTTTAAATTTATTTGCTCTTTTGACATTTATTCTGTTATTCATGGAATTTGATGTGAAAGTAAATATGGAATAGTTGTTTGAGTTCTTTTAACCCAATCTTTGTGATAATTCATTCTAATATATTTTGACACTTGTTTGAACATGCATATATATATATATATATGTATGCATATGCCCTCTGCCATATATATATACGCACATACATGCCTATATGTTTATATATATACATGCAATACACATATATAGTTATTTGACTATGTAGTATTATATAAACATATATAGGAATGTATGATATGAGGTTCCCCCCAAAACTCTTGGATGTTTATATTATATTATAAATGTATATATATATATAGTACATACATATTCAAATAAGTGTATATGTGTATTGTGTGTATATATAAATGTATATAGGCATATATGTGCATATGTGTATATATATACATATATAGAATGCATACAGATTTATATATATATAATATATGTATATATAAAATGTGTGTGTTCATATGGATGTGTTTGTTATGGTTCTGATATGAGGTGTTCTCCAAAAACTCTTGGGTGAGCCAAAGCAGGAATGTTCAGAGGTTAAATGATTATATTATGAGAGCTATAACCTAAACAGTGTATTAATCCATCAAATGGACTAATTATTTGAAAGGATTAGTCTATTGGGTGATAACTGTAGGCACATAGGTTACAGCTAGAGGAAGTAAGTCGCTGGCAGAATGCCTCTGGGGTTTATATTTTGTCCCGGGTTCTTAGCTCTGTCTTTTCACTTCCTGGCTGCTATGAGGTGACAGCTTTCCTCCACTATGCCCAGTTGCCATGAAATTCTGCCCCACCAGAGCTATGGAGTTGGCTGACCATGGACTAAACCTCTGAACCTTGAGCCCTAAATAAACCTTTCCTTCTCTAAGTTGTTTTTCTCATTTATATAGGTCATGGTGATGCAAAGCTGACTATCACAAGAATTGATACCAAGAAGTGGGATCACTGTTATGACTTTCCTGAACATGTAGTTCAGAAAACTTTGGAACTGGTTTGAGGGAGGAGTTTAGAAGAATTTGGATATTCAGGCTGAAATAAAGCTCCTTGTATGTGGAGCCTAATGGGCAATTCAGATGTGAGCTTAGAAGACCAGAATGCTACTAGGAATGAAGACAACTAAGACTGATCATGAGATTTCAGAAGGCAATGAGGACTCTGTTGGAAATTGAAGTAGAGGCCTTTTGTGTTTACATTGTTGCATAGAAGTTTTCTGCATTTTACCATGTCTTGAGAATTTATGTGTGGCTGAATTGAAAGGTTATGAACTAATTAATCTTGTGGAAGAAATTTAAAAGCAGCCAAGTATTTAGGCAGTGGCTTATGTATTACTGGATGCTTTCTTTAAGTAAATGGAGTATAATTCCTTTCTTCTGGTTGTACAGATTGTAGATCATACTAGTCATGCAGTCCTCCCTATCCTCCCTTCCCCTCCCTTTACTCCCCTCTACCTAATCCAGAGTTTCTCTATTCTTCCCTAGCTTCCCCCGCACTCTTATTGTGAATTAGCATATGCATATCAGAGAAAACATATGGCCTTTGGTTTTTGGGGGTTGGCTTATGTCGCTTAGCATAATATTCTCCAGTTCCATCTATTTACCTGCACCTGCTATAATTTTATTCTTTTTTAGCTGAGTAACATTTCTTTGTGTATATGTACCACATTTTCTTTATCCATTCATCTGTTGAAGGGCACCTAGGTTGGTTCTATAGTTTAGCTATTGTGAATTGAGCTGCTATAAATATTGATGTGGCTGCATCACTTTAGTATGCTGATTTTAAGTCCTTTGGGTATAAATCAAAGAGTGGGATAGCTGGGTAAAATGGTGGTTCCATTCCAAGTTTTCTAAGGAATCTCCATATTGCTGTCCATAATTGTTGCCCCAATTTTCAGTCCCACCAGCAATGTATGAGTGTACTTTTTCTCCACATCCTCACCAACATTTATTGTTACTTGTAGTCTTGATAATTGCAATTCTAACTGGAGTGAGATGAAATCTAGAGTAATTTTGATTTGAATTTTTCTAATTACTAGAAATGTTGAACATTTTTTAAAAATTTATTCTATTTTAGTATACATGATAGCAGAATACATTTTGATTAATTATACACAGATGGAGCACAACTTTTCATTTCTCTGGTTGTACATGATGTAGAATCACATCATATATGCATGAAGCTAGGGCTATGATATCCATCTCATTCCACCATCTTTACTGTCCCCATGCCCCCTCCTCTCCTCCCCTGTGACCAATGTTCCTCCATTCTTCTTGTGTCCTCCCCCACATTATGGATCAGCATCCATTTATCAGAGAGAAAATTTAGCATTTGGTTTTCTGAGACTGGCTTACTTCACTTAGCATGATATTCTCCAACTCCATCCATTTACCTGCAAATGCCATAATTTTATTCTCTTTTATTGCTGAGTAATATTCCACTGTGTATATATACCACAGTTTCTTTATCCATTCATCTATGGAAGGGCATCTAGGTTGATTCCATAGTTTATCTATTGTGAATTGAGCTGCTATAAGCATTAAAGTGGCTGCATCACTGTAGTATGCTGATTTTAGGTCTTCTGGGTATAGACCAAGGAGTTGAATAGCTGGGTCAAAGGGTGGCTCCATTCCAAATTTTCTAAGGAATCCCCATATTGCTTTCCGGATTGGTTGCATCAATTTGCAGTCCCACCAGTAATGTATGAGTGTGCCTTTTCCCCCACAACCTCACCAACACTTATTGTTGTTTGTATTCCTTATAATTGCTATTCTGATTGGTGTGACATGAAATCTTAGGGTAGTTTTGATTTGCATTTCTCTAATTGCTAGAGATGTTGAACGTTTTTTCATATGTCTATTAATTGATAGTATATCTTCTTCTGTGAAGTTTGTGTTCAGCTCTTTGGCCCACTTACTGATAGGGTTGTTTGTTTTTTTGGTGTTAAGTTTTTTGAGTTCTTTATATCCTGGAAATTAGTGCTCTATCAAATGTGTATGTGGTAAAGATTTTATCCCATTATGTAGGCTTTTTCTTCATGTTATTGATTGTTTCTTTTGGTGAAAAGAAGTTTTTTAGATTGAATCCATCCCGTTTATTGATTCTTGATTTTACTTATTGTGCTTTGGAAGTCTTGTTAAGGAGGTCAGATGCTAGGCCAACATGGTGAAGATTTGGGCCTAATCTTTCTACTGTTAGGCGCAGGGTCTCTATTCTAGTGTTTAAGTTTTGGATTCATTTTGAGTTCATTTTCATGCAGGGTGAGAGTTAGGGGTTTAATTTCATTTTGTTACATGTGGATTTCCAATTTTTACTGCACCATTTGTTGAATAGGCTATCTTTTCTCCAGTGAATATTTTTGACACCTTTGTCTATTATAGGATGAAAGTTTGGTTCACCATATGGAAATCTACAAATGCAACTCATCACGTCAATTGACTTAAATACAGGAATCATATGATCATCTTAATAAATGTAGAAAAAGTATTTGACAAGATGCAGAAACCCTTCATTCAAAACACTAGAAAAACTAGGGAAATTAGGAACATACCTCAACTTTGTAAAAGCTATATATGTTAAAACCAAAGCCAACATCATTCTAAATGGAGAAACATTGAAAGCATTCTCTTAAAAAAACTGGAACAAAAGGGATACCCTCTTTCACCATTTATATTCAACATTTTGCTTGAAACTCTAGCCGGAGCAATTGGACAGAAGACATAAATTAAATGGATACAAACAGGAAAAGAAGAACTCAAACTGTCACTATTTGCTGATGACATGATTCTATATTTAGAAGATTGAAAAAATTCCACCAGAAAATTTCTATAACTAATAAGTGAATTTAGCAAAGTAGCAGGATATAAAATCAACACCCATAAATCAAATGCCTTCTTATACATCAGTGATGAATCTACTGAAAGAGAAATTAGAAAAACTACCGCATTCACAATAGCCTCAAAAAAAAAAGAAAAAAAAAGAAAAAAGAAAAAAGAAATACTTGGGAATCAATCTAACAAAAGAGGTGAAAGATTTCTGCAATGAAAACTATAGAATACTAAAGAAAGAAATTGAAGAATACCTGAGAAGATGGAAAGACTTCCCATGCTCCTGGATAGGCAGAATTAATATTGTCAAAATGGCCACACTACCAAAAGTGTTATACAGATTTAATGTAATTTCTATTAAAATCCTAATGACAGTCTTCACAGAACTAGAAAAAGCAACTATGAAATTCATTTGGAAAAGTAAGAGACCCAGAAGAGCCAAAGCAACATTTAGCAAAAAGAATGAAGCAGGAGGTATCAAAATACCAGAACTTACTGGATGCATTCAGCCAGGTTTATTGTGGTAATTAAGAGTAGAAAGCAGAGAATCAATATTTGAAAAATGCAGTTTGGCCACAAAAGCATGTGTAAAATTGAGGCCAAGGAAGGCCACTGCTATATAATTCTAAGTACTCTGTGTGGATACAATAGGAAACATGCCTTGAGGGTATTTCAGGAATTTGGTGGACCATACCCATCACAGATTCAGTTCCTTTGAGAAGAGATCATGGTGACACCATGATCACACAGAATTGCCTAGGAAGTTGTTTCCCCAGGACTTATTTCACCCTCCTCAGCCACCCAGCGACCACTGCAGCAATGGTCCAAGAGGACCCTTGGCTACTGCTGGAGCTGTGGCAGGTCTTGGTATTGTCCACATGGTACTGGTTCAGCAGGAATGCAGGAATCTGGAGTTAGGGGGTCACAGAGTCTTCCACCAAGATTTCAGAGGAAGTCCTGGGAAGTCAGACAATGTGTAGCCATCAGAATACCTGCAGACATCCCCTGAGAAGATGATGTATAAAACTAAGATTGAAGCTTCAGCTGGAATTGAGAACCTACAAAGAGATATCAGTAACATGGGATAGCTGTGGAGGAGAGCTGTTGGCTATGCAGAGGCAGTCTAAGAAAGAGACCATGTGGGCAAAAACCAGAAAGACCAAAGAGGTGGAGATCATATCTCACCACCATGTGTCCTGAATACTGCACATGGAGCTAGAGGACCTAATCTTTGCCTGGCTGTGTTTTGGTCTTGTGTTGGTTACATTTCTTCTTTCTATGCTCTTATTCTTCCCTTTTGGAATGGAGAGGTTTACTCTGTGCCATTGTATATTGGTTATATACAACTTGCCTTTGATCATTAGAAGGCCTTACAATTAGGGATTTGTCTTGAGTCTCAGATGAGACTTTGGGGTAGGACTTTCGTGCAGTGCTGGAACTGTTAAAACAATGGGGACTCCTGAATATGGATGAAATGTGTTTTGCATTATGAGAGGAACTTGAGCTTTTGGGGGCTAAAGGTGGAATGTTAATGGTTTGGGTATGAGGTATCCTCTGATAATTCATTGTGTGAGGCAATGCAGGAGTGTTCAGAGATGTAGTGATTATATTATAAGGGCTGTGAACAGTGAATTGATACATTTGATGGTTTAATAACTTGAAAAGATTACATTGTAGCCAAAGGCATATAGGGTGTGGCTAGAGGAAGTAAGTCACTGGAGGCTTGCTTATGGGATTTACATTTTGTCCCTGGCTTCTAATTCTCTCTGTTCCTAGCTGTCATAAACTGAACATCTTTTCTGCTCCATATCTTCTGCCATTATCTACCTCTCCTCAGGCCCAGAGCAGTAGAGTTGGCCAACCATGGAATGAATCTTTAAAATTATTAGCCAAGGCTTAATTTTCCTCTTCTAAGTTGTTCTTTTCAGGTATTTTGATCACAGTGATGCTAAACAGACTAATGCATGTGTATAGATATTTATGTGTATATATACATTTATACATAGACACACATATACACATAAACATATTTAAACTTATATTGTTTTAGAGGAATATATATAGTATATAATTCTTTGTGGACAAACTTTTCAATTAAATATTTCTTTCACATAAAGTACTTAATTGTATGCTTCCTCCAAGTGTTTTAAAATAGAAATAAAAATTGAGTGTGCTTGTCTTTAAATCAAAACAAGCTGAAACTGAATTTAGAGTCAGAAAAAAGTGAAGAGTAGCACATTGGCTGGTTTATATATACCCATTCTGCAACTCTCAGCTATGTCTAATCATTGACATGGTTGATATAAAGGTATTAATGTGCTTAGCTATAATTAATTCATAACATATAATGCATATCATAGGTGTATGTTGTCTCTGTAATTTTTGTTAATTACTTTTAAAAATTGTGTGGGAATGACAAACTGCTATTAGGACAGCTAAAGCCAATTCATTAGTGTTTGCTATAGTATTTCAGCAGGTCAATAGTGTCTTGTTCAACTAACCATTTCTTTTGGGGAGAGTTTACACTATTGTAACAGTGACACTTTAAATAAATTTATTTTCAAATATCATAATTCAAAGCAAGTATGTGCTATATGTTAAAATAGTTGCCATTTATATAGCTAGTGATGTGCTAATAGGAGTTGCAGACATATTATTTTTAATTTATCTATTTTGTTTTCAGGGAAACAACTTACTGAGTACTGAATATGCAAGCAGTTTTACTAAAAACTAATTTAAGTAAATATTAACAAATAAAATATTTCCTACTTTTCTATTCTTATTTCCCATTCATCAAATTTCCCATAATGTGATGAATTTTTAAGCTAAGTAAATAGAGCATACTATTACCACTAAAAAAATTTATATTTGCATTTTAAGGGCTAATGACTTAATATGTTTGGCTGAAATAAGTAAGTAAACTTGAAAGCATAACTCTAAGTGATAAATTCAAAATTAAAATAGAAAAGCAATGATATTTTAAAATTTATAAATAATACTTTGAATATTTTCATTGCACTCTGCTTTTATAGCATAAAGGACAGCCTGAATAAAAATATTTCTGATGGAATGGTATAAACTATATTTCTTCTGTGAATTAAATCAATTCATGAGTACTTGGCAAATCAATTAGCAAATCAAATCAGTTAAGTTTCATTAAAACATCATTACAAAAGTCTGTAATTAAGGTATAAGCAGAGACCACATGTATTGAATTAAGATACTGGCTTAAATGATCAATGAAATAATGTTCAAGTATTTTTAGAGAATAAAGTAATTAGAAATATTAAAGTGACCTTGAAAAATATTTATGTAGCAAAGACTGAACAGAAGTTACTGAATTTACTTTCTGTTCCAGGACACAACATTAAATGCAGTTTCATCCCACTTACCATATTGATTCATTCTTTTCAATGGAAAGTTGAACAAAATGATGTATTATTCCCTATCCAAGGCAGTTAAAGTTCTCTATTTGTTCTTAATTTCTCTCTTTTCTCTCCTTTCTGTTTTGTTTTGATATAAATAATCTACAGAACACTTCAGACCTTAGGGACCTATAGAGCCCTTAACAGTGGTTCTGTTGAACTGAATAATAGGCCACTGAAATGTTTAGACCTGTTGTTGTTGTCATCAGATGACCTTCCTCAACTAATCAAATTTCAATTTAATTTATGCATCAAGCATCAATTCCTTTGAAATTTCCTTAATTAATACAAATTTATTATAATTTCTTAGGTGGGGAATTCACATTTATTTATATTTCACCAGCATTTGACTCATTTGATAATCACTGGCTTCTTGAAATTTTTTTATGCCCTGAATTCCAGGATAACAAACTTCTTGGCCTACATCATATGCTGCTTACTTTCAGACTTTTATGCTGATATCTCTTCTTTCCTTAAATGTTAGAGAACTGCAGAGGTAAATCTTCAACCTTCTTTATGGTCATTACTTCTCCCCGGATGATTTCATTCAAGTTCATCTTAGATCCTTTCATCTCAGATACCTAACTCCTTCGTGAGTTGTCTTCTTCAACTATTGACATTTCCGCTTGGTACTTAAAATTATAAACAGCCTATTCAAAATAGACTTGACACTATATCTCAGAGCCCTAGGCAAAGAGAAACAAACTAGCACCAAAAGAAGTAGAAGACAGGAAATAATTAAAATCAGGGCTGAAATCAACAAAATTGAAACCAAAGAAACAATTCAAAAAATAGACAAAACAAAAATCTGGTTCTTTGAAATAAATAAATAAAATTGATAAACCTTTAGCTACCCTAACAAAAAGTAGAGAAAACTGAAATTACTAAAATTTGTGATGAAAAAGGAAATATCACAACGGACTGAACACTACTGAAACTACTAAACAACACTAGTAACAACACTACGACTAGTAACAACACTACTGTAATACAGAGGATAATTAGAAACTATTTTGAAAATTTATACTCCAATGAAATAGAAAACCCTGAAGATACCAACAAATTTCTAGAGGCATATGACCTACCCAAACTGAACCAGAAGGTCATACACAACTTTAATAGATCAATTTCATGCAAGGCAATAGAAGATGCCATCAAAAGCCTACCAACCAAGAAAAGCCCAGGACCAGATGGATTCTCATCAGAGTTCTACAAGATCTACAAAGAAGAATTAATACCAATACTTCTCAAACTATTTCATGAAATAGAAAAGAAGGGTACCCTTCCAAACTCATACTATGAGGTGAATACCACCCAGATATCAAAACCAGACAGAGACACATCAAAGAAAGAAAATTTCAGACTAATATCCCTGATGAACATACATGCAAAAATTCTCAATAAAATTTTAGCAAATCATATACAAAAACATATCAAAAAGATAGTGCACCATGATCAAGTGGGGTTCATTCCAGGGATGTAAGTTTGGTTCAACATATGGAAATCAATTAATGTAATCCATCACATCAATAGATTTAAAGATAAGAGTCAAATGATTTTATCAATTGATACAGAGAAAGCATTTGACTAAATACAGCACACTTTTATGTTCAAAACACTAGAAAAACTAGGAATAGTAGGAACATACCTCAACTTTGTAAAAGCTATCTATGCTAAACCCAAGGCCAACATCATCCTAAATGGACAAAAATTGGAAGCATTCCTTCTAAAAATGGGAACAAGACAGGCATGCCCCCTTTCACCACTACTATTCAACATAGTCTTTGAAACACTAGCCAGAGCAATTAGACAGATGAAAGAAATTAAATGGATACAAATAAGAAAAGAAAAACTCAAACTATCATTATTTGCTGATGAAATGATTTTATACTTAGAGGATCCAAAAAATTCTACCAGAAAACTTCTAGAATTAATAAATGAATTCATCAAAGTAGCAGGATATAAAATCAACACCCATAAATCAATTCCATTTCCACACATCAGTGATGAATCCTCTGAAAGAGAAATTAGGAAAACTACTCCATTCACAATAGCCTCAAAAAAAAAAAAAAAAAAAAAAAAAAAAAAAAAAAAAAAAAAAAAAAAAAAAAAAAAAAAAAAAAAAAAAAAAAGAAAAGAAAAGAAAAGAAAAGAAAAAGAAATACTTGGGAATAAATTTAACAAAAGAGGTGAAAGACTTCTACAATGAAAACTACAGAATATTAAAGAAAGGAATTGAACAAGACCTTAGAAGATGGAAAAATCTCCCATCCTCCTGGATAGGCAAAATCAATATTGTCAAAAAGGCCATACTACCCAAAGCACTATATAGATTCAATGTGAGTCCAATTAAAATCCCAAACTGTTTCTAGTATTCTCCACTTCAGTTTATGACATTAATAATTATCCAGAATTATTTAGTGTAAAAATCAAGAAGTTACATTTTATTTCTCCTTTTCCTTCATTTTATACTTCTGGTCCATTTGGATCATACTTCAAAATGTATCTATCACTTCTCCCCATTTCCCCAGCTACCTGTTTTCATCATCTTTTCATTATTGTGACCAAAAGACCTGAAAAGAACAACTTTAAAGGAGGAAAACTTTATGTTGGCTCATGGTTTCAGAAATTCATCTATGGTTGACCATCTATAGTTCTGTGCCCAAGGTAAGGGAGAACATAATGGCAGAAGGGTGTGGAGAAGGAAAGAAGCTCAGGACATGGCAACCAAGAAGCCAAGAGAGAGCTCTGTTCACCAGGGACAAAATATGAACTCCACAATCACACCTACTTTGACAATCTCCAGCCACATCCTAACTGCTCAGTTACCACCAAGTTAACCCATATGGGTGGATTAATCTACCAATAAAGTTACAATGCTCATAATATAATCATTTCATCTCTGAACATTATTACATAATTTCACACATGAGCTTTTAGGGACACCTCATATCTAAATCATAACACTTCCTAAGATAAAAGTCACATCTTGTCTGAATTTAAAAATTTTAAGCAAGGAAGTGATATGACCTCATAATTTCAAAAAACAATGAGCTTCCAGCTAATGATCCTCTCTCCTTGATTCTGTTAGACAATAGAAAGTGACCTTTCTTTTTTTTAGCAGAAATCAACTTATATGTCTCCCAACTTAAAAATCTCCAGTGACTATGTTTTTTATAAAATCTAATTTTATACAATGGTGTTCATTTTCATCTCATAACATTAACTGTGAACTGGCCCAGAACTATGAAAGACTGTCATAACCACAGGATGAAAGAGTTAAATTTTAATATGCTTTCATAAGTCAGAACAATGGCTCATAATTTATCAGCTAGAGGAAATTTAGCAATGTATTTAGGTTGAATAATGAATCAATTAATAGTTCTCTTACCTAGGTCTATATAGTTTATAAATCCAAATTATCCCCTCCTTTTAAAAAAATTTGTGCAAATTATATTCAAAGCAAGATATAAATATATCTAAAGTTTCTTGTTATCTATATATTTTTCTCCTATAGTGTTATTTATGGATGAAGCCAGAATGATTGTCTTAAATTCTATAGAGATTCCACTCTATGGATATTGCTGGTTTAATTTGTTAAATAGGATATATTCATCTCATATCTACATAGAAGAATATAGTCAATGCTGCCTGTATTCTTTCACCAAGAAAAATAAAACTGGAGGAAAGTATATTTATCATTTTTCTTTGTATAAATGTTAGTGCATGCTCAAACTTGATTTCCTGGGCATTAATATTTAGAAAAAATGTCAAAATTGTTTTTAATGTATCTCTCAAGTTAAGAAACATCATTATAAGTAAACCTGTTAGGTCGGCCCAGGGCCCAGGATGTCCAATTAGGAGGACTGGTCAGAGCAGCTGCGGTCAGGGTAGCTGTGAAACGAAGCGGCCAGCCAGACGCTGACGTCACAAGTAGACGTGCCTCCTGTCAATCAGCGAGTTTTTCCTGACCTATCCAGGAATGACTCTGGCCTTCTCTTCCTGCCCCCAAGCCCTCCCCTTCCTGACCGGGCCTTTTGAAAATGTCTGTATGCCTGAACTGCAGTGCCACTCTCCCGGACACACTCTGATGGCACAGATAATAAGCACTCATCAATTAAACCTAAAAAATGGATCCAAATATTTTAATTCACATGACTTAAAAGGTTCAATTTAAATTGAGTAAACACAAAGGTTTATACATTCCTATACATTTATATGAAGTTTTAAAGGTTTCTACTGTTGCCTAAGTTCAAAAAATTACAAGGATTGCTTTAGGAAGGATAGAGAATATTTCTAGTCAAAAGGTTTACAACTGTGATTAAACAAAAAGTTAAAATCTAAATTTTTCTTTGAGAACTAAACTTAATGTAATAACATCAATGTAATATGGTTCTACTGATTCTATTTTTATATTAAATGTGTTCATTTCTTTCAGATATATAAGCTTTAAAGTAAATGGTTTTAAAGTGCATTATATCAAGCTGATATTCTCCTAACTGAACTTGCATGGTATCAATTTATATCATTTAATGTTTTATAACTGTACCTATCATCAATAAGATAAGGCTTTAAGTTATTTTTACATCAGAATGATTTTTTAATAAATGAGGACCTAATCTATTTAATACTCTGCTAAGATTTTGAAAGGAGTTCTGTCTTACCTAAAATTGTCCTATCTCCCAGCTTACTACAACAGCTTCAAAGTAAGCGAGACTCCAGTTCATTTAAAGATATGTTCAAAGGATTAATTTTGTTGTAAAGATCATTAGGATCTCAAACAGGGATATAATATGTAACTTAGCTGAAATTTGAGAAAGCTATTACACAAACTAAATATGTTTTTACTGTTGTTAAATATTTATTACATTTTTTACTTTTTATGTAAACTTTCTGCATAAAATATATTACATTATTTTTATTCATAATAGTATGATTTTAAATTAATGCTGTTAAGAATACTATTGCATGCTTAATATAAACTTAAATGGAAACTTGAAAGATTACAAATTTAAAATTTTGAATATACATATCTTTCCAGCAAAGTAACTTGTATGCTTATATATCATCTGTAAGAATCTCAAAGCTCAGTGTGCATTAGAATCATCTCTAGACCTTGTTAAGCATAAAGGACTTGGACTCATTCCCATAGACTCTTGTTTTTTATTTTGTGATTTTAGGGATCCTATAAATAAGTTCTTTCATTTCCTCCTGAGTTCAAAACAAGCTGAGAGATTTATCTAAGGATCAGATGGGGATGAGAATATTACTTTTAATGGATAGTCATACTGAAGTAGAGTTTGGGGTTAGCAGATAAATGAGTTTACTCAGACCTTATTCATGAATTAGCCAGGAATCCCCAACCTGCACCTGCAGTAAAGATAATCTCAGGGCTCTGCTGGAGAGAAAGTCTCTCACCAGAAATCATGCATTTTAGAAAAAGCTGACTTCAAAGAAAGCTGGTGAGCTAATGAGGATCAGTTTCTTCTCCCAAACCAATGCTGGAGATAAATCTCTCCTCCTCTCAGGAAGAAGAATAAACGAGGTGTAAAGAGTGACAACTATTGTTACTTTACTTTAAATAATTTCTTGAGCAAAATTTCGAATATATGCAAAGAAGCTACCTCCATCAGTACAGTAGTCTGTAGTTGTTTTATAATTTGAGTCAAAGTATTTCCTGATATAAAACAATAAAAAGACACACACAATTTTGTCTACACATATTAGTCTGTAAAAATGTTGAATCATGTTTCTGTGACTATGAAAGTCTTGACCCTATTAAATATCATGCTAAAGTACTGTGCATTTTAATTAAACTCAGTGAGTGAGACTATTTGGCATTTCATATTCTTTTTTCTTTTTCTTTTTCGTACTGGGGATTGAACTCAAGGGCACTCGACCACTGAGCCACATCCCCAGCCTATTTTGTGCTTTATTTAGAGACAGGGTCTCACTGAGTTGCTTAGCGTCTCACCCTTGCTGAGGCTGGCTTTGAACTTGTGATTCTCCTGTCTCAGCCTCCCAAAGTGCTAGGATTACAGGCGTGCGGCATCGCGCCTGGCTGGCATTTCATATTTTTTTACAAGAAAAGAAAGAAGAAAATCAACAAAAATTGGAGAGATTATTTTGTGATAGAAATTTATTATTATCAAAGTAAACAATTTTTTAAAAATTAACATTATAAACTAGTTTGGATTACCCTAGGAGAAGACACTGAGACAAAGATTTTAGGGCAAATAATTTATCAAAGAAAGAGAAAGGAAAGAAAGGTAAAATGGCCAATAAAGGATGCAGCTCCTTCCATGGGATACTGAAACTTTCACACTGGAGAGAAACTCTAGGAGCCAATATAGGACATGTGACTTCCTTTATTCTACCCACGGGCCTGATGCATATTGTGGGGTAGATAGGCAGCAAGTCCTGACAGCCAGGAAGAGAGCTGCTTCTGGGGCTGTTCTTTCCCTGGCACATCCTGTCACAGGAACATCAGAGCTGGCTCCAGCAACAGGAGAAAGCCCGCAGGCAGTGGAGTATGCATGCTGGTCTTTGAACATTAAGCTGGTTTTTACCTGGACCTGTTAAGGTCCCAGAAATTAGAAAGTTTCCTATGTTTCTCCTTCTCATTTGCTCTATATTTCTGAAAATATGTGACATCAGATCAAAAAATTTTCCTTCTATATCTAGTTCTGTGTTATTAAAATGGGTGTCAAATTTTATCAACAACTTTATTTGCATCTAGTGAAAATGTTATATAATTTTAGGTCTTTATGGATGTGGCAAAGTATAATGACTGCTTTTTGAATGTTAAACTAAATAAGCATTCTTTGAATATATCCAGCATGTTCTTCATTTATTATTCATTCTGTATCTTGTTGACTTTAAGATTTTAGCTTCAATATTCATGAGGAAAGAGACTAGTAATTTTAAATTCTCTTAATAATCTCTATATATTTAGCATAAAGTTTATGCTGGATTCATAGTACAAAATAGTCACTCTCCCCAAATTTCACTTATCTCTAAAAATTTAATATTGACAGTAATTCTTTTCAAAATCATTTATTTAATCAGTAAAGCATTTGAAAACTTTGAAATTGAAAACTCAATACTTAATAATAATATACAAGGTTCATGAGCCTTTTCTTGTCATAATTAGTAGGTTGCATTTTGCTAGAAAGTTATCCATTTAGTCTATTTTATTACATTTTTAAATTAAAAATAGGCATGATTATATACTTTTATCATAATATATACATAGTGTTATAAAATATCATTTTTATTTTTGACATTAAATTTCAATATTTTTGTCTTCTCTTATATTTAATTCCTCAGTCTTACCAGAAACTGTTTCTTAAAGTGTTAAAATATTAAGAAATTTTTCAATGTATACAAAATAGCAAAATTATACTCTCCTCCCATTTTCACAAATTCCAGTATAGCTAAGTGTTAATTATGATTAGTTATGTTATCTACCCCCATTCTAGTACATTCTAGTACATTTGCATAGGTCATAAATTTCATCCAAAAAATTAGTGTTTACTTTCAGTACACAATCACCACCACACTGTAATTATTACACCATGTTTTTTTTTTTTTCAGCCCAAAATGTTTTTATGACCTTTCATCCTATAAATCATTGTGTGGCATGTTTCATTGCTTAAAAGGTAAATAGAGCAGGAATGCATGCACCAGTGGCATAGGGATATTCTTTAGTCTTCCCGCACATTGCTAACCCTGAGCCTAGAATTCTCTATGCATTTACCTTGTCAGTATATTTCTGAACGCTGACTTGCATGGCTTGTTTAGAGCACTAAAGTACTAACAGTAAGCTAATCTATTATTTACTTATTATTTTTCTTTTCTAACTGGGGATTGAACCCAGGAGTGCTTTACCATTAAGCCACATCCCCAGCCTTTTATGTTTTTTAATTTTGAGACAGCCTTGCTTAGTTGCTTAGGATCTCACTAAGTTTCTGAGGCTGGTATTGAACTTGGGTTCCTTCTGCCTCAGCCTCTGGAGTGCCTGAGATAACAGGCAAGTGCCACTGTGTCTGGCATTATCTATTATTTTCATTTTTTATTTTATTTTATTTGCCTAGGTTGTGTTTGCAGCCCTCCTGCCTCAGTCTCCCAAGTCTCTAGAATTGCCGTATGAGTGGCTAAGGATGGCTCTTAAGATAATAAAACCAAAGATAGCAGAGAAGAATCTTTGACACAGAAAAATATTATTTTTGGAATACTTCATAGTTAATGCTGAGTACTGCCTTACCAAGATTTATCTTTTGTGTTTGTTTCTTTTGTAAATTTTAGAATTCATAATTGGCAACACTATTGCAAAATTTCTGAAGCATAACAGTATGATTATAATAGTATGACTATAAGAGTCATATAATGACTTTTTGTTTTAGACCAGAAAAATGTTCCCTAAGCGGTCATGAAGAAATGATGTGCATCTATTTGGACTATTCAATTTTAATGCACATTCACAAGTATTTTATGCATCTTAATCTTGCACCAAAGACAGTTTAATAATACAATTTTTAAGTAAAACTGGCACATTTTGTTTTAAAAAAGTTTTACATAATTGCCATACCCCACTGTTTTGCAAAAAGATTTGGCATAAAATATGCCATGGTTATGTTCTGAAACATGGTATCACTGAAATATAGGATACTTCCTAAAATATAATAACAAACCATTATCATCCTAATATTTTTAATAACAACTTATTATGCTTGAACTTCCAATTGCCAAACTTACCTAGATTTTCATCTTTATTTCTATACTCACTTTGATGAAATCAGGATTTAAGAAAAAAGCCCACACATTTTATTGGGTTGTGATGTACTTCCAATGTTCTTTAGCTTTGTTTGTACTTCTTACTTATTTTCCCCTTGTAATATATTTGTTGACTATATTATGTCTTTTATTCCATTAGATATCTCTATGTATGAGAATTTGCTCACTACCTCTTGTACTTTCTTTTACCTATTTCTATGTTTCCCTAAATTTCTCTTATAAACAGTATTTAGATTTAGAGGCTTGATCTAAAACAGTATTTAGATTTTAAGGCTTGAAGGAATACATCATAGCTAATGTTGAGTACTTTCTTGTCAAGACTTACCTCTTCTGTTTTTTGGGGATGTTGAGAATAATGAGCTAGTCCACTTGTTACCTGACTACTTTATCCACTATATATTTTACTATATCCATTTCATCTACAGTTTTAGTGGCCATTGGTGGTTATTGTCTATGTCTATTATTTTACTACAAGTTACAAGATACTAAAATTGTATTAGTGATTATTAGCTAAATATTTTTAGACATTTATCATTATCTTTTGGTAAGTAAGTCATCTCAACTTGGCTAAATTTTTAAAATTGTTTCGAAATTATGTTGAGTGTTTTAGTGATTTTTGAAAATTTTTGAAATTCACTTCGGTTTTTCACAGTAGGTTTTAAGTTCATCTTGTTAAGATCCTGCCCTAATTCTGAATCATCCAATTCCCTCAAGACCTAGATCTACTTCCTTTTAGAAAATAACACAGCTGTCAGTATTCAATATTATTTTTTCATTTACTTAAACTTATTTTTCTTTGAATTATGGCATATATAGAAGTGTTCTAAATTTTTATTTGTAAAGGGATATTCTCATTTTCTTTTTGTTATATTTTCCTTATCTAATTGTATTATAACTAAGGAGCATGTTTTATATAAGAGGTTAACAAACTATGGCCTGCTGGTTAAATCCAGCACCCTACCATCTGTGTTTTAATGAGGTATTATTTATACACAGCTATATTCTCTCTCTCCCTCTCTCTCCTTCCTTCCTTCCCTCCATATTGTCTATTGCTACTGTCACACTACAATGACAAAGACCATATCGCCCACAAAAACTAGGATATTTAGCCTCTAGTGCTTTACACAAAATGTTTCATAAAACTTTTGCTGAACATTACTCAATAAGAATTCTGATCATTGAAATTCATTATGGCTTGCTCTATAGCCTGATACAGGTCCATTTTAACACGCTAATCTCACTTTAACTGCATTGTTATTTTATTCATTTGTTTCAATTATGAACAATAATTTTGTTTAAAGATTATATTTGTGTGTAAAGAAAAACAAGGGAAAGGCCAAGTAAACAAAAATTTATAAAATTTTATGAGAATTTGAGGATTTCTGAAGGGAAAGAAATACTTCAGATTAAGCCAGTAGCTTATTTTTGACTGACTCAAAATATAAGAGTATTTGATGTTTTTCAGAGTTCAGGTTCTTCATAAGGTATACTGCTAATAATACCTACTACATTGCAGTCTTGTGCTTTATTAACATTTTTGATATTTTAACAAGTTATCATTCATGATCATGTTCTTGAAGCTTCTTACCTTAATTCCACTTGGAAGTGGCTCAAAAGCCATGAGGAAAGTAGAGGAAATGAGCAAACACTAAGTAATTGCTCTCTTCTGCTTTATCAATATTTTTTTCCAAAGAGTTGCCTCTGCAATTGATGATGATTCATCCAACTGTCCCTTGTCTGTTTACCACCCTCCTAATGTCACATTCTCTTTCTGTAATCAAATATTATGTAGAAAAAAATGTATTAATGTAAAATATTGGGAATTTTTCAGTTATTCTAGTTTTAGAATGCCAGCAGATACTTCTCTCTCGCTCTCTTTTTTTCTGTGAACCAATGGTTAGAAAGAGCTCTTTATTTGAATGACTATTCTCTCACTTATGTACAATTGAAAATAATGACTTAATAATGTATTATCCATGACCCATTTTTGGTCAATTATAGTAATAGTGTGAATTACATGAATTTTCTGTTTCTTACTGCTGTGTCACCATGGCTTAGCACAGGCCCTATATTAGTTATGAATATAACTGAATAAAAGCATGTCTGAATGAGTAAAAATGGATTGATGGAAAGATTTATACCAAAGTCCACAGTATTTGTTAGGAAATGAGTACTTTTCAGCTTGGGTCCTCATCAGGGTTTCTATCATTTCTCTTCCCCTCATGTGACATTGCCCTACAATAGGGTTCCTTCATCCCAGCAATATAATCATTTGGGCAAAATAATTCTTGCTGGGGCAAGTCCCACACATGGTAGGATGGTTTTCCACACCCTTGGCCTAGATCCAGAAAATGCCATTTGTATCCTCCAGTTCTGCTAACCCAAAATATCTAAAAAAATTGCCGAATATCCCTAGGATGAAAAGATGACTCTGGTTGTTAACTATGACTCTAAAAGTAGAGCATAAATGGTCCAATTAGAGTTAAATTCCTAAGATTTGCTAGTAACAGTCAAAGCCTGCTCACAGTTTCTTCCTCCATATTTGAGGTAGCGTCAGTGAGCATTCATTCATTATGTCTCACTAATTTATTGCCGTTAATGAGTTTGCTCTCAGTATTTGAACAAACATTGGAAAAGACTGGATGTTGAAAATCAAATATTACTTGGGATTTACTGTGTCAATGCTTCTCAAGCTCTCTATGGTGAATGACATTTCTGTTTTTCTTTTATCCAATCCACTGTGCTAACAGTCACCAATCATACTAATAAAAAAATGAATTGATGAAAAGAAAAGGCACAAATTTGGGTTTTCTTGCATATTACTAGGTCAAGTTGCTAGAAAAGAATAATCTGGTCCAACTCAATTTTGAAAATATTTTTATTTAACTTTACATAGGGTTTATTTATTATTTTTTCAGTAATTTTAAATAAGGAAGAGAATGTAAATAGTAACCAAGGTTCTTGGTCTGTGAGAAAACAAAGAAATACTTTTAAAACAAATATTCTTTAAATTTTATTTGTTTGTTTGTTTGTTTATTTATTTATTTATTTATTTATTTATTTATTTTACAGTACTCGATATTGAACCCAGGGAAATTCTACCAGGGATTTACATCCACAGTCTTTTTTTAAACATTTTTTGTAGCAGGGTCTCAGCCAAATTGCCAAGATTGGCCTTAAACTTGTAATCCTCTTTCCTTGGTCTCCCTAATCACTGGAATTACAGGTGTGCACCTAGCATCCTGCTTAAAACTAATATTTTAAAATAAAAATATAAGTATATATTATTTCTACAAAGAACTACCCATTATTCACATTTTATAAGTGAGGAAATTGAGCATCAGAAAATTTAAGAAAACTTTCTCAAATTCATAGAAGTCGGTGTTTGTTTGTCAGTACTGGGTATTGAACCCAGGGCCATTTTACCATTGAGCCAATTCCCCAGCCCTTTTATTTTCTATTTTGAGACACGGTCAGGGTCTCACCAGGTTTCTGAGGCTGGCTTCAAACTTGTGATTCTCCTGCATCGGCATCTCAAGTTTCTGGATTTATAAGTGTGCCTGACCAAATTCATAGAAATATTAATTCATAAAATCAGGTTGGTAAATCATGTCTGAAATCAAAATTTTAGCATCTTAGTTGTAATCTTTATAAAATGCTTTATATGATTTATTTCCAAGTGTTTCCCAAGTGCCAAAAAGTATTTGTTTTAAAAAGATAAGAAAGGAGGAAAATAAAGAAAGTAGATAGGAAGGAGCCAATACTGTACCACATAGTTTGCATGATGTTTTTCTCTATCTCAGAGCTGTGGAGCGGAAGTGTTGTTTTTCATAACCTAGTAACCTCAATGTTGAAGCCCTGGAATAATTATTTCATTCTCTGGGTCTCCACCACCTTCTTTTTTTCTCCTATGTACCACAGAGTAGTATCCATGAATTTATCCCTTAAAGAAAATTCTTTTGTGGAATAATGAGAGATTATTTTGACACTCCTATTAACAGTAATGGAATACATTTAGCAACTATTTTCCATTTATCTCCTTCATGAAAACAAATTATATTTAGATGCTTGAAAAGTCTTTCCATTACTTGCTATTGCCAGCTGTTCTCTGTTCAGTGACAAGAGTCTTTTTGCACTCACATTACAGATCACATTGGTTTTGAGCCATAATAGAGAAAAAAGTGAATATAAAAAACAAATAAAATATACTTCAGTTTTATATTTCAAATCCTTTTTATTCTTATTTTACATTTAGCATATAATTGTGTGAGAAATTTAAAGAGATAAGAACAGTCAAAATAACTTCTTATTTCTAAATATTTTATTCTGGCATTTTTCACTGAATGCCAAGTGTACATAATATAGAATAAGCATATAGAACAGATACTTATTACTCTACTGTATTAATCTATGAGCACTCAGATGTCCAATATGATAATTATTCTGAACTCCCTCTGGACTGTCAAGGAAATCCAGCCTTTGCACTTTATCGTCTATATGCAAAATTATCAAAATTTTGCTTATCTCTGCTTTGAAGAATATAAAAAGAGAGGCTATTGATTTGGAAACATAAACATCTTGAGTAACTTCATAAGCCTTGAATATCAGTTAACAGAGTCACTGTCAAATCCTTCTCTGATGGTCCTCCAGAAGACTCTAGCCATGGGTCCTAATATCATAGAGCTCTAGACCTATAAAATAAGTGTGCTGGTACACCACATTGCTGTGAAAATTAGAAGTAATTTCTACACAAAATACTGAGAAAAATACATGGTGTGTGTGCATGTGTGTGTGTGTAAGAAAACCAAGAACTTAAAAACAATTGTTTCCAAAACCAAAACTTTACTTCAATTAATTTTAGTACACTATAACTCAGTCAATGTTGGACAACTAATATGGAAATGAACAATGGTTAGTCTATATATATAACAATAGAACTCTGCGGTGACTAGCCTGGAAAGACAAAATAGGACTTCTATGGCTCCCAGCCCAGAGAGTCAAACCTGTGCATCGATTAGCCCAGAACAGTCAAGATGTGACCAAAGACTGCCACCCTTCCTATGTTTTGATTGCCCATTCAACTAATGATAAATCCAAGAGATTCAAATATGTTCCCCAAAATTAATCAGGTAAGTGGCTCCACTTCTATTTATTAATTTGATACTGGGGATTGAACCCAGGGTTCTTTGTTTTTTGTGTTTTTTTTGGTACTGGAGATTGAACTCAGGGGCACTCAACAACTGAGCCACATCCCCAGCCCTATTTTGTGTTTTATGTAGAGACAGGGTCTCACTGAGTTACTTAGTGCCTCGCCATTGCTGAGGCTGGCTTTGAATTTGCAATTCTCCTGTCTCAGCGTCCCAAAGTGCTGGGATTACAGGTGTGCACCACCGTGCCCGGCTCCCTGCCAACTTTTGACAAAATGCAAGTGATGATGGTTGATTTTCTTGCTTATGTATTTTATTTAGGGAATGTTCAAAGTTTAACACAATAACATCAAAGTTCTATCAGCAGCTGGGTGCAATGGAGCATGCTTATATCCCAGCAACTCTGAAGCCTGAGGCAGAAGGATCTCCAGTTCGAGGCCAACTCAGGTAACTTAGGGAGGCCTTATCTCAAAATAATAAGGGTTGAGGTGTAGCTCAGTAGCAGAGTTCCCCTAGGTTCAATCCCTAGTACCCTTCCCCCACAAAAAGTTCCATCCAGTTCTTTACCATCTATCATGGTATCAATCAAATATAAATCATACATTCCCTAAGTAATTCTTATATCACATTTCAGAAAGGACCATTGGCTATTTATGACACAATTAGAGTTGAGTTTATGCAATGCTTAATCCACAATTACATTTTTTTCTTTTTTTTGGTACTAGGGACTGAACTCAGGGGCACTTGCACACAGAGCCACAACCCCAGCCTTATTTTGTGTTTTATGTGGAAACATGGTCTCACTGAGTTGCTTAGTGCCTCACCCTTGATGAGGCTGGCTTTGAACTCATGATTCTCCTGTCTCAGCCTACCAAAGTGCTGAGATTACAGCCATGTGCCACCATCCTCAGCTCACAATTACATTTTAGATTTATCTGGCCCTGCAGTAATTGTCATATCAAAAGTAAATTGCATTTTTGAGAAAACTCCAAGGACTGTCCTCCAAAACTTGAAAAAATTGTCGTCTATATTTAATTTAGTTGTAGGTATTCTTTCTTCCAAAAAGAACACTAACCTGAATGGTGGTTACAGAAGTGTTCGATAATTGAGATAAATGTGTTTTGAAAGAAAAAAAATCACTTGTTTATGACTATTGTGTCACATTTTCTTCACTAGGAAATCAAGTATGATATCATGCAAGAAAAGGTTTTTGTTTTAATTCTTGTACACTGTTAGATGGAACTAATATGATTGAGGCTACATTGTAATGGATATTTAATATTTATGTTTTAAATTTATTGATGAGTTCTGATCTTATTCTTTTGTGCTTGAATTCTCTGCAGACATTTTAGATGTAAAGGAACTGCATTTAATGAAAATTATACCGAAATTATTGCAAATGATCAATGGGAAGATAATAAGATATTCTTTGATCATTGTAAATGATTTTTGGCTGATGCCATTATAACCTGGATTTGCCTGACTGGCTAGTGTGCCCAAATCTCAGTGGCTTTAGTTCAATGCCTGAGATGTGCAGGTTATGGATTTACTTACTTGTTCTACAATTGAGGAGATGATTGTGGAATAATAATTATTTCTCTTTAAACATTTTCACAAGAAGTATTAGGATTTCATTTCTAACTTGCAGAATATTCTACATCTTTAGTATTTCTTCTCATAGGTGCTAGAAATCAATGAACAATATGAATACTGAAGATTTCTTTTTCTATGAATTCAGTTGGAAATATACAGCTAGTCAGAGACCTGCACTTGCATCCTTCGAGGCTCATTGTAGTTACATCCTATAGGTGGCTAAGTGAGACAGATTTTCAGACTGACCAGGAAATCAGTCACTGGACCATCTAGGGAACCAGAGAAACAATAACAAGATGGAAAACAACTCATATACTCTTCTAGCCATCCCAAGGCTTGCTTATGTCAGTTCCCTTTGGGGAATGTATCATTACTAAGTTTCTGCTCTCATCTATAAATGGGCTAAAGAATAAGGGCAATATCCTACCTAGAAGAATCTTGTTCAGTGAAAGGACAATTATATTAAGTGGTGACTGCCTACCAAATGTCAGAAACCCCATACCTGCATAAGATGTGTACATTTACAAGATATAGAGATTCCACTGTGTTTCTTGAACTGAGGAAATTTTAGTTTCGCTCTTTCCATGTTTGGAGTTCACAGGTCATGCTGAGAAGAAAAGTTAAAAATGATCTTTTACAGGATTAACTTTTTGCTTTTCAACTATAGTATCTTCGATTCACACTAATAATTTCCATTTTAACCACAAATAGTCTCATTTAGAACATCTCAGTTTGCTTTGAGTAGTTATTTGGAGCTATTCATTTCACAAACTGGTTTTTCCTATGCTTGTGGAAAAAAGCCATAATATATTTTCACAAGAAAAAAATATACATGGCAAAATATGTATATTTATTTGTCTCTTTATTTTTGATGTTGATCTGTATCTGTATTTTTACAGATAATATAATATGTACCTATCTTTGTATATTACCTATCCAGTAACTGAGTAGATAAGAAATCTGCAGTATTTTTCATCATAACATAGTTAAACCAAAAAACAAATTTACAGAACTTAAATGACATTTTTAAATTTAACATTTTAAAGGGCTAATAGAATATTTTTCTTTTTACTTTTTTAAAACAGATATTATTGCACTGAAATAGAACAATGATTAATACAAGTGGATTTAAAATCAGAGTTTATTATATTGACAAATAAAAGAAATTCAGCCCAAATTAGCTTACACAAATAACAGAACACAGTCATTCATCATTGGGTAATAATGGAGATGTGTTTTGAGAAATGTGTCATCGGGTGATTTAGTCACTATTAAAAACATCATAAGTGTACTTACATAAACCCAGATGGTACAGGTCAATCACTTGACATGGCTTCTTTGTGCAATCAAGAGACATTGTAAACCCAAGATGAATGAGACTACTGCTCATTCAACTACTCAACAGGGTATACTGTTTTACTGTAAATTTTTTTATAAGTAGAAGACATACAGACTAAAATGATGATCAGAAAACATAGTAAATACATAAGCCAGTAAAATATTCATTATCATTATCAATTAATATGCACTATAATTGTGTCTTGTATTTTGTATGACTGATACAGAACAGCATCATCACAAATGCACACCAACGTACTGCACTATGGAAGTTGGACGGCTGCAACGTTCTTTAGGAGACAGGAATTTTTCAGCTCCATTATGATTATCTTAAGGGACCACTGTTGTATATGTGGTCCATCATCAATAGAAATATAGGAGTACCTGAGTTTTACCCATATAAACAAAAACTCCAAAGATACTTGATTTCAGGTACAGCCATATCATCAAGACTATCAGATTTGCAGCACAACTATGTAAAGATCTAGTCCATTCCCACCCCCCATATTTCCCCATTTCTTTCATTTAGGTTTGCTTCACTGTTGAGCAGCATGTTATCCCTCAGGTCCTTGCAAAATTAATTGCCAGGAATTTTAGTAGAGAGGATTTTCATTCTGAGTATTAAGGTAAATTGTGGGATTGAGTCTCATTTTTTTTCTGTAGTCATTCTGGAACACTTGAAACAGGCACAGAAAATGTACTCAGTGGCTAAGCTAGACAGCTCACTGGAGATGAGGCTGGGTCATCTTGACCTGAACCACATGGGTGTAGATGGGACAAGGTTATTTGCAAAATAAAAATTGATTAGAAGAGAGCAGAACAAAAGTCTTGCAGGCAAAATTAGATATGCTTGATATAAGAATCAAAAAAGAAAAATAGCTTTATACTATGGAAATAATTTGTTGAGCAGGAGATGTTGTTGTTGTTGTTGTTTGTTTGTTGGTGCCAAGGATTGAACTCAGGAGTACTCAACCACTGAGCCACATCCGCAGCCCTATTTTGTGTTTTATTTAAAGACAGGGTCTCACTGAGTTGCTTCAAGCCTCGCCGTTGCTGAGGCTGGCTTTGAACTCAGGATTCTTCTGTCTCAGCCTCTCAAAGTGCTGGGATTACAGGTGTGCATTGCTGCACCTGGCTGAACAGGAGTTTTGATTGAAATTGAGAGCCAGTAATGAGAATGATAAAAGGTGCAAAAGTATCACTTAGAAATAGCAAGCAGATTAATATCTGCCAAATATCATAAAGTTTAGGGAAAATGATCAGAATGACCAAATGCATCATTTAGTGATGTCTGTTAGGAAAGACAAATTTTGACAACATTGAGGCTCTGAGTGTAATAATGCTCAGATTGATAAAGTAACTAGGTTTCTTTTTAAAGAACTCTACAAATGTGATTTTAGAGTGGTTTTGTTTTGTTTTGTTTCTACATCAAGAGATAAATGGGTATATTCTTTTCCTGTCAAAACCTGTTTTTATTATTGCATATGGCTGAATGATGTCTTCACTAGATGCTTTTATAGAAGATAAAGAGGGTTTTCCATTAAAAACCAGCAGAACTTTCATAAAAGAAGTGATATTTTGGTATCTATACATCAAAGTGCAGCTCAAATTAGGGAGAGAAACCTCACTGCCTGGTGGTTCTTGGAGGAGCAATTTAGTGCATACCACCTGTGGGCCACACAGTAGTGTCACCACTTAAACATGGGAAAACATCACTTGTCTTAGGAAAAAGTAAAATGTTAAAAAAGATAGAATTATGAAAACATGGATCCCTTGAAAGACATGAGAAAAGTGATTACAGTGCAATAAATGAAAGATCACATGGTCCAAAATGAAAATGAAAATAAGAACATTATAGTGTCAATATCAAAGCAACCTCATAGATTAGTGCTCATTGGGGTGTTTTGATCCCTATATATGACTATGTACCACAGGGTTTCAAATATCTTAATTGAGGGTGCATGATTAAATGTTCTTATACACGTAATTCCAAAAATATCTCATTTTCAAATAGATTATATTTGCTTAAAATATAAAAATGATAAAATTTAGAAGTAATTTATTTAGGTTTTGTTTGATGCCTGAAGTTCAGAAATTTAAATATGTTCAATATTTATGTATGTGTATGTATATATGTATATTTATACATATGACAAAATATAAGGAGATATATATATATTCCTAAGAATTGTCTTTCAGACATTGCTTTGGCAGTTTGCATGATTTTTCCTATTGTAAACATTCATCATTATTTGAAAGAAAAATCGTTTTATATTACAACAAATATAGCCTTTTATATTTATATAATATTTATGAGTTTAAAATGAAAAATTCTAAAATTATACAAAATGAAATTGTTTAAATTATAGGGTTGCAATGATTTTGAAAATGCTTTATATATTATCTAGCCTAAAATTAAATGTATAATATTTAACTGAATTTTCAGTAATAACCAAGTTTGGTGTTCCAAGGTCATTCTCAAAGAAAATAAATAGTGAAATTCTTTTCCTTTCTCAAAATTATTCAATTTGCTTTAATATAGATTTATATAGTGTGGAATACTGACTGTCCTAATTTCTGCTACATGGTATTAGTATGTTACTTTTTCAAAGTTCCATGAACTAAGCATTTCAAATTTTATGCACTTAGCTGAATTTTAAAAAGTAATTCAAGTTATTCACTTTTCATATTCACTTTTTTCATATTCACTTTCGCTGGTCATATATTGTATAATGAAGTGTACATTTTCTCTTTTGTTTTCTTCTGGGATCATGTAAGTCTTCTTTTTGCTCTGCAAATACAGAGAAACTCCTCAATCATCACATAATTCCTTTAGTTTCCTGTACTAAATTGTTTAATTTTGAATATGTGTTTAAATTGTCTGGAATGGAACACCAAACATTTAACAATTTGGGAAAACCAAACTGCTGATTATTATTTTTTGATTCTATATAATTGATGCAATTTTACCACATCATGAATTAATTTGATCTTATATTTTAATTTTGGATTATGTTTACTTTTGTTTCTTAGAACATCAACCAGAGACTTTCTATGCTACAGAGCAACACTTCCACCCAGAAGCTGGGGAAAATAATTTAGCAGAACAGCTGGATGAAGGCATTTGGGAGTGATCAAGGTAGGAAAGACATGAGGCTTCAGGATCACAGAGAAAAGATAAAATATATTCACATTAGGGTGGGCAGATATTTTCTGCTGTTTTTCTTACCCAGGCATTTGCTAATTTCTAAACCACACTTGGCCAGAGTTACACATTTGCAATGTGTAGATTTTATTCTTAATGTATTCTTCTTCAAAAACAAGCTTACATATATTAATCTAGTAGTTATCTAAGTAGATTATATGCTGAGACTAATTACCTTTGATTTTATTATTCTTTTGACCTTTGGTTAACGTGATGAGTAGCTGCCTTGTGTGATGGGTAGCTTTTGAAACTAGACAGTTTATGCACATAACACTCATTCATCTGATGATAAAGGCTTATTTGAGAACTTTGGTTTTTATCAGTCTTTGCATCACCTCTTATTTACTGACAACACAGTAGTGTGTTTAAAGATGCAGGGTTTAGAGTTAAAGAGCTGGGGCTTTATTATATCAATTTCAAATACTAGCTTTGCCAAATGGATAGATTTTTTAATATAATCTTTCTCTTGGAGTTCTCATTTATAAACAGAAAAATTATACTTTCTACATGTAGAAATGTGACAATAAAAAAGGAGCGAAGTGAGAACTTGCTAAAAATTATTTTTATTATTACTATTAATACCTTAGTGAAAAACATCTTAGAATAAAAAGTGGGGTCTAGTTATGACAAGAAATTTAAATTGTATTTTTAATGTATAAAACATATTCCTTTACTCATTTTACTCTGATTATTAGAAGAAAGTAGCAAATATATAATGCTCTTGGCTATAAAAAATGACCATAATTAATTCATGGAATTTTCAATATTAACTCAGAAGGCATAAAGCATAAAGACATTTTTCAAAAATCACTTTACAATTGTAAGAAATAATTGTTAATGAAAATGAGACTCATTCTTTCACTATAAAAGGAGTATTTGTTTTGCCTGATAGATAATAATTCTAGATGTACAGTATCTAGAATAACACATAAATCTCATAAAATTGTAAAGAAAAGATATCACAATATGTACATTCATATGTAAATAATAATTATACCTGACCTTATTTGTGTCATTTGCCAGTTATGAAGCCTTAAATTAGCTTCTATCATTAAATTCAAATTAACTTCTATCATTATAGAAT
Source organism: Geosciurus inauris (assembly GCA_004024805.1). NCBI lineage: Eukaryota > Metazoa > Chordata > Mammalia > Rodentia > Sciuridae > Geosciurus > Geosciurus inauris. The sequence goes on along the minus strand of PVHX01005001.1, from coordinate 23,294 downwards.
AAGTTTAATAATGACATCTTAGTAATGCCCTACATTTGATAAATAAAAAATTTAAAATTTATTTTAAATTTCAATATAAAATTTATTGAATTTTAACACTATATTACAAAATTATATTTCCTTCTTATTTTGGATATTATATAAAGATGTACTAAAAGTACTAAAAATTTTAAAAATAGTTCTAAGCTTCAAATGAATGTTTATAATTAATCTTTCAGTAATTCAAGTCATTTTTTATATGGAAAGCATATTTTGTGTTTAAACCATTAACACTTAGAAACTAATTTAGAGACATCGCAACCTAACTCTCTCATTTTACATGTAACCCAAGTGAAATTAATAGACCTTAAGTGTATTTTCTGGGATCACAAAGACTATTACTGATAAGTCTAAGATTAAATCTCACATTACCTCATTTCTATTTCTGTTCATCATTTTGGCTTTGTAGCTGACTGTCTGTCTTAATTTATTCTCACCATTAGGAAAGAAATTGAAGTAGAGCTTTGTGATCAATGGCATCTTAATATCGACTCTAAGTAAATTTCAGTTATGCTATAATTCACTACCATCATTTCAGTTTCTTTTTCTAATTTCATTTCTACAGATTTTTTGACAGTGTCCAATGTTTCTGTTTTGTTAATTTTTGTTACATTTTTAATTCACTTGAACTTATTTAATCTTATTATGATAGAAAATGTAACTACTTATTTTAGATATACTCTAATTATGGAACTTTTGGTTTTGATCACTTAAAATATTTCTTTTATCTGTGATTCTGGAAAATAGTGGAAAATTGGTTTTTATGTCTCTGGCAAGACAGTTTCTCTGTTTCTTTCCCTCTCCATCCCTTCTCTCTATTAGAGAAGCATTTTCTATTATAAGAATGTATCAGTCTAATGCTATGGCAGAAAGATAGTATTTTTAGGAGTAAGATTTACTTACTTATAAATGTTTGAGTGTGAAAAATATCAACAAGTCAATTGTACTAGTTTTGAAGGACCTTGCTCACAATGTACACTGCCTTGCCATTAATTAATCTATCTTAGCCTTGATATTTAAAAATATGAATCATACGTATAAAGGACTTTAAAAGAAGAAAAGGGGTAGAACAAGATGTATATTTGGTTCTCATTCAAAGTTGGCCTATTAAAAGACTATTTCTTTTCATAATGATCTACAATTAATGTACTACACCTACCCCATCTTTGAGATGCTGGATTTATACTTCAATTCAAAACCGAGAAATTTATTGTGTATTTAATACGACATGTCCATTGCCATATTCCCTGTTACATACACTTTCAAATAAATTTAAGTTCATGAATCGCCTATTATCTGGAATACCTGGCGGGTGTTCTGCTAGAATGCATTGCAGATTACTTCATCTTCTGCAATTTAAATTAAGGTGGTATGAAGGAATGCAGTGAGAGCAAGGGACATTAGAGGGGCAGGATGATGAGTTTTATAAATGAGAGAAAAGAGAAAAAGGATTATGAGAAAAGGAAAGAAATAACTTCCTGTCCATAGTGTTTTTGTTTAATATAGATTTAGTGTCAAGTTGATGTAAATGCTCATATTTTAAACAAAATGAGTTTTATTGTTTAATGTCTTTTTCTGTCTGGAATATTCACCATGAAGCAAGAACAAACAGAAGACTTATGTTTAAACTGACTTACACATTGCATGCTATATATGCGTACAGAAACATTACATTACTCCATCATGTGTCTAATTTTTAGGTTTTTATGCATCAGTTAAAATGCATTGAAATAAATGAAAAAGTAAAATTGTTAGCCAGTAGGATTATATTTCAACTAGAAGCATTTCAACTAATTTCATTTACTATTGTACAAATATGCTAATATCCTTACACTTTCTTATAATCCTAAAGGAAAATTTAAGTGCTTAGTTACTTTTATCATATATGCAGTTAATTAGTTTACAAATCTAACTCCTGGTTTTTAGCAATGAAACTACTGCACAATACATGCAAATGAGTTATTTTACAGAACAAAAGTATCAAGAGTATGATTACTTGTCTAACAAACTGATAGCTATCTAAAAGTTTGGCTTCCTCTAGTAATTTAAATTATCTATTGTACATGTGTTATAATGAAAAACAGGATCCTGAGGTATCTTATGACGCATAAAGTGCAATTTCTTTTTGGGCTGTGAATTGAACCCAGGGATACTTTACCACCAGGCTACCACCCTTTTTTTTACAATTGTTTTTATTTTTAGACAGGGTCTCTAAATTGCCAAGACTGGCTTCAGATTTGCTATCCTTCTGTCTCAGCGTCTGCAATTGCTTTGATTTCAGGTGCGCACCACTCTGCCTGGTACAAGAGTGCTTTATTAATGGGTTGATATAAGAAGCTGCTAAGCAATAACTTAAGGTTGTAATTTATTTGAAAGAATATGGAAATAATGAAATGCAAGTGACCTTCTGCCTCATCCTGAGCGTGACGTTTAAAAGTTTCTGCAAATGCCTCCAAATGCCAAGAAGGAAAACAATTTACTCATTAACTCTGTTTTTGTCTATTCTCTTGATAAGCATCCAGGCTAATGAAAGGTTCGGGCAAATGCGTAATTTCCCGTTAATCTACATAAAGTCACTATGTCAAATATGTTTGCAATCTAATATTCAGATAGACCTCACTTAGACATCAAAAAAGAAAAAAGGAAATTCTTTGGTCCTATTACTCTTTATTGTTTTGTCATATTCTACCAACTCATGTACAAAATGAATTCGTATTTATTGACATATGTACTATTCATTCCCTGGCTCCAATAATACAAGATCTTAATGTTTAGTGTCATGCCCTTTGACAACAGGATACACATAATATCCAATGGGTCTCATCCTTCATCTAAGGCTTGGCTTATTGTATTTTTTTCTGTAAGCCAATACCTCAAACTCAAATTCTCTCCATGTCAGAAAACACAATCCTATAATGTTATTGATGTTTTAAATGAAAAACATTGAAAATAAATCCTGACATTTGTAAATAAAATTATCCCTATATATCATAAACATCTAGAAAAATTGTTTTCAAAGTAGTTTTGTCCTTTAAGGATAGGAAACTGAGAGAGAAGGAACAAGCACATTGAAAAACATTAGATTACATTAAAGAAAAGACATACTCTTAAATTTATTGATATTAATTATGATATTCTCTTATACTTTCAGAATAATTAAATGTTCAGCTATAATTTCAATAGAATAGCATACATATCAGATTTTTGTTGTGTATGCAATCATTTAAAACATCCATTTAGGTAACACAGAATTCAAATATTTTACACTAATCAACATCAAAAAGTATTATGCAAACAAAGTTATTATAAAATTTTATTGAACCTTAAATTTTATTTAAACTCAATGATGACAAATCCCTCTCTGTATTAATTTTTTATAAAGTGAAGACAAAGTTAGAAAAAGCCTATTATAATTTGGAAAATAGCTATGAAAAATCCTTTAAGATGTAATTTTTTGTAATGATAAAAGCAGACAATAAAAATATCCCCTTTTCTGAAAAAAAAATTAAAATATACTTATTTAAAAGATTTTTTAAAGCCTGTTTTGAGAGCGTAGAAGGTGCCAGAAGAGAGAGGCATTTTGATGAAAGATGAGACCATGCACTCATGGAAAGTTGGTGGTATTCAAGACCTTGAAAAGGTTTGGGCCTTTATCAGTCAGGATCCACACAGGCATTGGAAACCATACCAGTAATATGAACATAGGAAATTTAATTTTAAAAAGAATTGTTAAATTGATAAAGGGTACTAAATATAAAAAGAGTAAAGAGAACACTTACAGTAATTACATGGATGGGAAGCAGACACTGCCTCTAGGTGAGGGAGAACACTCAAGAAAAACTTCAAAAAATTGCGACCTCCAATGAGACTGAGAATTAGATCTAATTAGGTTGATGTTGCACAATCAGGAGGTGAAGAAGCTTATGAAGGCTGAAATCAAGGTTGGGGAGTAGAAGATCCCTTCCTGAGTCCCTGTAGTAAGCTGGGCTGCCATCAGGGAGTGCTGGTGAGGCTTCCTTGGAAGCAGTCCACTGATAAACTGTTGAGGTAATGGTAACACATGCAAAGATTGTCACTGGGCTGCCTGGATGAAATCTGAGTAATTAATAATAAGGATGTTCCCAACACAGATACAGATTTTACTTTTTAATCTTGCCATATGATATTGACTGGATTTTTTCCCTAGATAAACCCAGAATTGTGGATTTATGAAACACTGATGTGCTGAAGAATAATTGGCCCTATAGTTTTTCCGTTTATGAGACGAATAAATTGAGAGACATCAGAAAACGGAGACTCAATACTAAATGATATATTAAATAATCCCACTGGCATAGTTAGCGTTTGTCACTCCGAATAGCAGACTTCTACTGATAAAGAAATGGGCCCCAGGGACACATATCTGACAGATCTGGGGTAGTTCCAATATTGATGCAACATCTGTTCTGTTCCTGAATCCTTTACCAAAATAAGTAGAGCTTGGAGATAGTTAAACTCATGTTTCATGGGACTCTAAGTGATTACTTGTGATCCTGCAAGGACACACACACACACACAAACACACACACACAAACAGCAAGTGGCAGAATACTATGTATATTATGAGTCCATCCCTTTTTTTTGTAAAAATGAAAATCATAAAGCAAAATTGACTATCTACCTATCTATCATCTACCTACCTATCCATTCATCCTTCATGTGTATATATATCCATAGTATTTATAAACTTTGATAAAAGTTTCCTACCTGGTGAGAGCCAGGGATCTAACTTTGCTAACAGTTATTGCACAAAAATAGAATTAAACTGAGACTTGAAATGCTGTTGAGAAATTAGAAAAGAGAAAGAAGATGCTAGAAAAGGAATAGAGGAAATAAAAATATGAAGCGTAGCCAAAGTACCTAGTGTCCCAAAGTACCTAGTGTCCCAGAGAAGCCCCAAACCTGGCAGAACTGTACAAAGATCACAGAAGGGCAGGATGATGAGAACTGTGTTTGTGAATCTCAGCAGATGCAATTCTGTGCCTTTCCTCCATAGAACACACAGCTGGGAATGGTGGTCCCTTCTCTTAGGTAAAGCACAAGATCCTTTTTTAGAAGAAATTTTACTCTACTTGAGGAAAGTCTAAGAAAAATGTTAGTTCTTCTGCAAATAGAAAGAAAGAAAGAAAAAAAATCTTAAGGAACTCAGGGAGTGAGAGTGAAGAAGTAAGAAGGTGAGAGAGAATGTCTTTCCGTAAGTACAATAAGCTAATTGGCTCTTCTGGGACCCTCTTTACCAGAGCAGTTTTGAGGATGTTAAATGTCTACTTATGTCAAATCCAATTCTCTGGAGGGTAACTGATCTGTCAACACTCCCATTCAACAGAGCAGCCCCTCAGGGAAGTCTAGTTGTCAGTACTGTGGAGGTAAGCTGCATTAGACAGCTACATAACTGAAGCAACACTTCTTTCATAAATCTGAAGTGAAAAGCAACAAGCAACATAAGCAACAGATTTTGGGGGGAGACAACGGGGAGTGTATCAGGGATTGAACTCAGGGCCACTCCACCACTGAGCCACATCCCCACCCAGATTTTATATTTTCTTTAGAGACAGGTCTCACTGAGTTGCTTAGCATCTCACTTTTGCTGAGGCTGGCTTTGAACTCACGATCCTCCTGCCTCAGCCTCTCTAGCCACTGCCCTTTCAGGTGGCTGTGGTGATTACAGGCATGTGCCACCTCACCCAGCAAACAACAGATATTTAAAGAAAAGAAGGTACGTAAGAAAAACAAGAACAAAATAAAAAAATGACTCAGATGACCAAACAGAAGACTGACTTTAAGGAAATTGAGATCATTAGGGAATGAGGGGAGGAAAAAATATATCAAAACCAAACTATTTTTTAAAGTTTTTCTGGTATTCCCAGAAAGACTGAAAAAAATATTTTACACATAAATATAATGAGGGTATTATAAAAATAAACAAAATAAAAGGAGAAAGTTTTTATCAAATTAGAATGTGACTACTGATACAACAAATCATTAGATGTAATGAATAGTAAAATGTCAAAGGTTGAATATAAAATGAAACAGAGAAGAAAACTGAACACAGTGCCTCCAGAAAACCTACTGAACACTTATTAAAAAAGTTTAAAAAATAAAACATAACTCTGAAAAGACTATATTCATATACTGAAATGTTCATAAAATTAGAACAATTTAAAATGGGGTTGAAAAAGACAAAATGAGAGAAGAGATTAGGAGAAAAATTCACAGCACTGAAGATGAATGGTAGTCTTCTGATTGAATCAACACATATGATTAAAAAAGACCCAAAGAGTCAACTTTGTAAATATCGTATACAAATGATAAAGAGAAAACACTAAAATATTTTGGTAGATATTTTCTGCTTATATTTCAAGTTTTAAATTTATAAAACCAGTATTTACAGGTTATAAAAGTATACAAAAGTTGTTATACCTGGAGAGACAGAATGAAGATTAAAGGGGGTTATCCAATTTTTTTTATTCTCTTCTAAAGTTCTTTGAATTGTCGTATCATCTTTGTGCACTAATTATTTCTATGGTTCAAAAAGTTTAATGTGAAAATCAAGTGCATGTGATACTACCATCTTCATCACTATAAATTTTTCTTCTTAAAATATAAATAGCCTTTAAAATTTGTACGTAAGTCAAGTTCACTTTTTTCATTGAAATGATGTGAGATAATATGTACAGAGGACTTCATGACCAGCCTGTATCCTAAATATTTTAGTTTACTCCTGAGAACTTCAAGAGCCCACCTCACTGGGGCTGAGGGTTATTCCTGAAATTTTTGGAGGACGTGTACTCCTTGGTGTTCAGATTTTTGTTGTGGTGAATGAACACCTCCTGGTTTCAGCCATTGTTAAGTAACTTCTGGGACTGGCGCTGGCCTCCAATATGATAGTTTCTTGATATGTGGTTACAGGGAGCTTAATATCACTTCCTTACTGGCTTCCTTAACTTTGAATTTTTACCATTTTCCTGTTCCCCTAATTGATCCTTCTATGTTAATGAGGACTATTTAAGGGTCTTTTCTATTTTGTGATGGAGGCCGATGTGGGGAGAACTCAAACTTTGACCAGTTTTGTTCACAGAAATCTTCATTTATATAAAAAATTTTATATATACATATGTAAATTTATATAAACATATGTAAATTTATGTGCATACATATATGTGATCCAAGATGGGTTTTGATGAACATCTAATGTAAAAGACCTCTTATTAAAATGAAGAAAGTTATTAATATCATTAAATTCCAAGCCTATAGTTTTATGTAAGATCAAGCTTTATAATTTCAAATTCTTAGACATGGTTCTGTATTTTTTTTTCAGGGAAATACATCTTCAGTGAGAAGTCCAAAGATTAATTTACATGAGCAGAAAAGCTGTGTAAATTCCTGGATGTGTAGTCTTAATTTTAGCCAGTTACTTAAAGGGTTCTGGTCATAAATCCCATAACATTTTGAAATAACTGCTAATAGTTTTAGAAGAGCATATGCCAAAGGACACTGATTTAGTTAACTTTTTTGCTGCTTGACCACAAAAACCTGACAAGAACAACTTTAGAAGAGGAAAGTTTATTCTGGGGCTCACAGTTTCAGAGGTCTCTGTCCATGGACAGCAGGTTCCATTCCTCAGGGCTCAAGGTGAAGCAGAACATCATGGTGGAAGAATGTGGTGGAGGGAAGCAGCTCACATGATGAACAAGAAGCAGAGAGATTAAGGTTAGCTCACCAAAAATATACCCTAAAGGCACACCCGCAATGACCCACCTCTTCCACCACACCCTACCCACCTTCAGTTACCACTCAGTTCATCCCCTCAGGGAATAAATGCACTAATTGGGTTAAGACTCTCATAGCTCCATCATCCATTTGACCTCTGAATGTTCTTGCATTTTCTCACATATGAGCTTTTGGGGAATACTTCACATGTAAAGCAGAACAGACATGCAGTAAAATGTTGTGAAGAACATGAGAGATAAAACAAGAACATAAGAGCTAAGACAAGAACAAATAATATTTATGTTTCTTTCCTTATTGCCTTGGGTAAACCTCCAACAGTGGAGACTAGAAATTGGGATGAACGTCATCCTTTCCTTTTTCCCATTTCATTGTAGAGCTTTCAATATTTTACCATAAAAACCAAAGCTTTCCATAGGTCTTATGTACATATACCATATTATAATTTTTAATATCCTAAGAAACATTTTTTATTACAGATGTTTATTATCAATTGTTTGACAACTCTTTACAATATTAAGTGACTTTTCTTTATCTGCTAATGTGTATTATATTAATTGATTTTCTAATGCTAAAACAACCCAGCTCTTGTGAGTTGAACTCAGCTTGATTGTTGGAATGTACTGTGTACAAACAGGCGCATTAATTTTGCTAATAATAGATATTTGTGTTAGGATTGTTACATATACATTCCCAAGAGAGGTTGATCTACTTTCTCTACTGGCCCAGCAAACATCATCTAGACACTTCTCACTCCCCACGCTTAGGATTCCATGTTTTTCTCAAATTTGATGCATTTTTAAATACGGGTAAGCTCAACTTCAGGTAACTTATTAAATATATATTTTCTTGTTTCGCTTGAAAGTAATTTGACTGGAATTAAAATGCCAGTTCTGAAATAATTTTCCCTCTGAAACATTTCCCTCAGAGACATTGCTTTTCAATCTTTCAGTTTCAATGTGCTACCAGATAAATGATGCAATTTTATTATTCTTTGGAATTGTAGCAACTCATGAAGGGAGGGCAGTGTTTACTTCTAAGAAACTGTAATATTTTACCAAGTGAAAAGATTACTTTGTGTGCAGGAATTCATTTTTTTAGAGCAGGATTAGAGATGTATTTGGGGAGGAGACACAGTAAGCTTCAAATGTGTCTGTAATTACTTATTTCTTACACAAAGAAAATTATCGGAAGCCATATAAGAGGTTTAATGTGTTTTAAATTATGCTCTAGAATATTCTGTATTACACATACATATATGCATAAGTTTGTGTATGTGTGTATCACTCCCTGATAACAGAAAGACATGTATTTCTTTGTAGATTTATTTTTCGAAACATGATTATATCACTTTGCAAGTTTTTATTCAAGTTTAGTTACAATTAGGAACATATTCAAATAGATATTTTCAGAAGAAAACTCTCATCAATATGTGAATGTGTTGATGAGACAAGAGAAGTTAAATAAGATGAAAGATTTGGGAGAATTGGTGAAAGACTGACCTGCAGAAATATGTTTTGTATCATACATTTTTTAATAATTTATTAGAGGTGTAAGTCTTTGTGCTAAGATATTCATTTATAAAATGGAAAATGTGATCTATACAGTGTATACATTTGAGAGAATATATTTTCACAAGCAATGTGTTTCTTTGGATTTCTTTTAGCATCATACATAAGTGACAAAGAAATAAAAATTGCATAATCATGAATAGACTGAAAAGTTTTCATCATTTAACTTTTGGTTTATCAATTTATCTCTGTGCAACTACAAACCTCCCTCATTTAGCCTATTCTTCCTGAACATATTATGCAAAAATTAATCTGCTCTTCACATAAAGTACAGTAAAGAGATATGTCAATGTATTTTATGTGAAGAACAGTGGCTGTATTGGGGAAATATTCAGAAAATAGTCAGATTTCCTAGACATTATTTTACCAGTGTTGGGGGGGGGATATATTTGTCTGTCATTGATCATTGCAATGATCAATGTGGGTTGTCCACATGCTCTGCTACTTGGGAGAATCTATGTCTTTGTTGTGCTGGATCTTTTTAGACTTCTAGGTTCTCTATTGAGTTCTGCAGCTGAAATTGTATCTTTTTATCTTTTTTATCTTTTAATGGTATGTTTATTTTTACGTAAGGTATTATAAAAGAGAAAATAGATAACATTTAAATATTATTAGAATCATAAGTTATGCTTAATATTTTGGAATACACACTTTACAGGTTTCTTAATGTGTTTGTTAAAGGTTGAAGCATTTGTGCTAAGATACTCATTTATGAGAGAGAAAATTTTACTCTTATACATAATGAATAGATTTGATAGGCAAAATGTATTTTCTTGGGATATTTGCTTTCTTAATTAATTAATTTACTTATTTATTCTACTTAGGTATACATGATAGCAGAATGCATTTTGATTCATTGTATACAGATGGAGCACAACTTTTTCTCTGGTTGTACGTGTTATAGAATCATATAATATATGCACTCATACATGAAGCTAGGGCTATAATGTTCATCTTATTTCACTATCTTTACTGTCCCTGTGCCCTGACCCTCCTCCCTGCCCTTTGACTAAATTCCTCCATCTTCCCATGTCCTCTCCCCCATTATGGATCAGCATCCATTTATCAGAGAGAACATTCAGCATTTGGTATTTTGGGATTGGCTTACTTCACTTAACATGATATTCTCCAACTCCATCCATTTACCTGCAAATGCTATAATTTTATTCTCTTTTATTGCTGAGTAATATTCCATTGTGTATATATATCACAGTTTCTTTATCCAGTCATCTATCGAAGGGCATCTAGGTTGCTACCACAGTTTAGCTATTGTGAATTGAGCTGCTATAAACATTGAAGTGGCTGAGTCACTGTAGTATGCTGTTTTTAAGTCTTTTGGGTACAGACCGAAGAGTGGGATAGCTGGGTCAAATGATAGTTCCATTCCAAGTTTTCTAGGGAATCTCCATAGTGCTTTCCAGATTAGTTGTACCAATTTGCAGTCCCACCAGCAATGTATGAGTGTGCCTTTTCCCGCACAACCTTGCCAAAACTTATTGTTGTTTGTATTCTTGATAATTGCCATTCTGACTGGCATGAGATGAAATCTTAGGGTAGTTTTGATTTGCATTTCTCGGATTGCTAGAGATGTTGAACATTTTTTCATATATCTGCTGATTGATTATATATCTTCTTCTGAGAAGTGTCTGTTCAGCTCCTTAGCCCAATTATTAATTGAGTTGTTTGTTTTTTTTGGTATTAAGTTTCTTGAGTTCTTTATATATCCTGGATATTAGTGCTATCTGATGTGCATGTGGCAAAAATTTGTTCCCAGAATGTCGGCTCTCTGTTCACTTCATTGTTTCTTTTGCTGAGAAGAAGCTGTTTAGTTTGAATCCATCCCATTTATTGATTCTTGATTTTACTTCTTGTGCTATAGGAGTCTTGTTAAGGAAGTAAGGTCCTAATCTGACATGATGAAGATTTGGGCCTAGTTTTCCTTCTGTTAGGGGTTGGGTCTCTGGTCTAATTCCCAGGTCTTTGATCCACTTTGAGTTGAATTTTGTGCATGATGAGAAATAGGGGTTTAGTTTTCTTTTGCTGCATATGGACTTGCAGTTTTCTCAGCACCATTTGTTGAAGAGGCTACCTTCCTCCAATGTACATGTTTGGCATCTTTGTCTAGTATAAGATAACTCTATTTAAATGGGTTTGTCTCTGTGTCTTCTACTCTGTACCATTGGTCTACATGTCTATTTTGGAGCCAGTGCCATGCCATTTTTGTTACTATAGTTTTGTAGTATAGTTAAGGACTGGTATTGTGATGCTTCCTGCTTACTCTTCTTGCTAAGGATTGCTTTGGCTGTTCTGGGTCTCTTATACTTCCACATGAATTTCATGATTGCCTCTTATATTTCTGTAAGGAATGACATTGGGATTTTAATTGGAATCACATTGAATCTCTATAGCACTTTGGGTGGTATGGCCTTTTAGACGATATTGATTCTGCCTATCCAGGATCATGAGAGATTTTTCCATCTTCTAAGGTCTTGTTCAGTTCCTTTCTTTAGTGTCTTTAGTTTTCATTGTAGAGATCTTTCACCTCTTTTGTTAAAATAATTCACAAGTACTTTTTTTGAGGCTATTTTGAATGAGATAGTTTTCCTAATTTCTCTTTCAGAGGTTTTATACTGATGTATAGAAGAAATGCAATTGATTTATGGATGTTGATTTTATATCCTGCTCCCTTGCTGAATTAATTTATTAATTCTAGAAATTTTCTCATGGAATTTTTTGGATTCCCTAAGTATATAATCATGTCATCAGCAAATAATGATAGTTTGAGTTCTTCTTTTCCTATTTGTATCCCTTTAATTACTTTCATCTGTCTAATTGCTCTGGCCAGTGTTTCAAGGACTATGTTGAATAGCAGTGGTGAAAGAGGACATCCCTGTCTTGTTCCTATTTTTAGAGGGAATGCTTCCAATTTTTGTCCATTTAGGATAATGTTGGCCTTGGGTTTAGCATAGATGGCTTTTACAAAGTTGAGGTATGTTCCTACTATCCCAAGTTTTTTAGAGTTTGAACATAAAAGGGTGCTGTATTTCATCAAATGCTTTCTCTGCATCAATTGATAAAATCATATGACTCTTATCTTTAAGTCTATTGATGTGATAGATTATGTTAATTGATTTCCATATGTTGAACCAACCTTGCATCCCTGGAATGAATCTCACTTGATCATGGTGCACTATCTTTTTAATATGTTGTATGCTATTTGCCAAAATTTTATTGAGAAATTTTGCTATGTTCATCAGGGATATTGGTCTGAAATTTTCTTTCTTTGATGTGTCTCTACCTGGTTTTGATATCCGGGTGATACTTGCCTCATAGAATGAGTTTGGAAGGGTTCCCTCCTTTTCTATTTCATGAAATAGTTTGAGGAGTATTGGTATTAATTTTTCTTTGTAGGTCTTGTAGAACTCTGCTGAGAATCCATTTGGTCCTGGGATGTTCTTGGATGTTCTAGGCTCTCGATGGCATCTTGAAATTGATCTGTTTCTTGAAATTGATCTGTTTCAGTTGTGTATGACCTCCTGTTTCAGTTTGGGTAGGTCATATGCCTCTAGAAATTTGTCAGTGTCTTCAGGGTTTTCTATTTTACTGGAGTGTAAATTTTCAAAATTGTTTCTAATTATGCTCTGTATTTCAGTAGTGTCTGTTGTGACATTTCCTTTTTCATCATGCATTTTAGTAATTTGGGTTTTCTCTCTCCTCTTCGTTAGGGTAGCTAAGTGTTTGTCAATTTTGTTTATTTTTTCAAAGAACCAGCTTTTTGTTTTGTCAATTTTTTGAAATTTTTCTTTTGTTTCAATTTCATTGATTTCAACCCTGATTTTAATTATCTCCTGTCTTTTACTTCTTTTGATGTTGGTTTGTTCTTCTTTTTCTAGGGCTTTGAGATGTAGAGTTAAGTCATTTATTTGTTGACTTTTTCTTCTTTTAATAAATGAGCTTAATGCAATGAACTTTCCTCTTAGCACTGCCTTCATGGTGTCCCAGAGATTTTGATATGTAGTATTAGAGTTTTCATTTACTTCTGAGAAATTTTTTTATCTCTTACCTGATGTCTTCTCTTATCCATGTATCATTCAATAGCATATTATTTAGTTTCCAGATGTTGGAGTAGTTTCTATTTTTAATCTGTTATTGATTTCTAATTTTATTCCATTGTGGTCAAATAGGATGCAGGGTAGTATCTCTATTTCTTTGGTTTTGCTAAGACTTACTTTGTGACATAACATGTGATCTATTTTGGAGAGGGATCTATTTGCTTCTGAGAAAAAAGTGTATTCGCCTGTTGATCAATGGAATACCCTCCATATATCTTTTAAGTCTAAATCATTGATTATTTTATTGAATTCTATGGTTTCTTTGTTCAGTTTTTGTTTGGAAGACCTATCAAGTGGTGAGAGAGCTGTGTTAAAGTCACCAAGTTTATTGTGTTGTGGTCTATTTGATTCTTGTAGTTGAGAAGGATTTGTTTGATATATGTAGAAGCCCCATTGTTTGAGGCATAGATATTTATGTTTCTTATGTCTTGTTGATGAATGATTCCCTTAAGAAATATGAAATGCATGCCTGTAGTCCTAGCACTTTGGAAGGCTGAGACAGGAGAATCGCAAGTTCAAAGCCAGCCTCAGCAACGGCGAAGCACTAAGCAACTCAGTGAGACCCTGTCTCTACATAAAACACAAAATAGGGCTGGAGATGTGGCTCAGGGTTCAAGTACCCCTGAGTTCAATACCCAGTACCAAAATAAAAAAGAAGTATAAAATGTCCTCTGTCCCTTTTCACCTACTTTGTTTTGAAATCCACTTTATCTGATATGAGCATGGAAACTCCTGCTTGTTTACGCAATCCATGTTAGCATGTTAGTGATACGTTGTTTCCCACCATATCACTTTCAGCCTGTGGATGTCCTTTCCGGTGAGATGAGTCTCTTGAAGGCAGCTTATTGTTGGGTCTTTTTTTTTTTTTTTTTAAATCCAGCCTGTCAGTCTATGTCTTTTAATTCATGAGTTTAGGCCATTCACATTCAGGGTTATTATTGAAATATGATTTGTAATCTGGATCATTTTGGTTTATTTTTGGTTTTTACCCTGACTTGGTTTCTCTTTGGTTGGCCTTTTTTTTTAGTGTAGTCCCTCTCTTTGTATACTTTCATTGTTGGTTATTCTTTCCTCCTCATGGAATATTTTACTGAGAATGTTGTATAGTACAGGCTTTCTTAATGTAAAGTATTTTAACTTTTGTTTATCATGGAAGTTTTTTATTTCATCATCAAATCTGAAGCTCAATGTTGCTGGATATAAGATTCTTGGTTGGCATCCATTCTTTCAGAATTTGGAATAATTTGTTCCATATTCTCCTGGCTTTTAGGGTCTGGGTTGAAAAATCTACTAAAATCCAAATTGGTCTCCCCTTGTATGTAATCTGATTCATCTCTCTTGCGACCTTTAAAATTCTATTCTTATATGCCAGGCATTTTCATTATAATGTATGTATGGGCATTTTCATTATAATGTGCCTTGGTGTAGATCTGTTGTAATTTTGTACATTTGGTGTCCCGTAAGCTCTTGTATTTGATTTTCCAATTCATTTTTCATGTGTGGGAAATTTTCTGATATTATTTCATTGAAGAGATTGTGCATTCCTTTGGTTTGAAATTCTGTGCCTTCTATCCTGATAAATCTTAGATTTGATTTTTTGATGCTATCCCATAATTCTTATATGTTCTGTTGGAATATTTGCTTTTAATATCATAGATAAACTGTTGTCAAGTTAAACAAGAACATGATACCAATATATATTTTAAAATGATTCACAAAAATAGAAATGAAGCTAGTCTCATAGGTATCAAAACTCCTATAAGTCTCCGCAGATTTAGGAAGAAGTATCAAAGGATAAGCAGAAAAGCAAAATGAAAATCATGGTACCTTGTCTATATTTTCTGTTTGATGTTTTAATTGTGATTTAATCACAAGTAAAATGTAATGCATTTTATACCTTAAAATGATGCATTATTATTTAAATTATAGCTTTAGTATATGTCTTGGTGATTGGTGATGCATCCTACCTTTGTTCTTTTATTCCAAAGATTATTGTCACCTCACATGTAAATTTTAGAATTAGCTTTTGAGTAACATAGCTGCAATTACACTGAAAGTACAGAAGAATTTAGGAACAATGGACACATTTTTTCAATATAAAGCCTTTACATGCATTAACATTACATTTATATGATCATCAGAGACTCCTTTTATCAAATGACAGAAAGTGGCATGCTAGGTTTTTTTGTGTGTGTGAGGATGTTTGCATTTAAACCAGCAACTCCTTTATGACTTAGAGAATTTAGAAAACTGAGATAGAAAATATTAACTCATTTTATTACTTAAAGTTAGGTCTCAGATCTTTAAAATTAGCTCCTTAGAAATGTTTAAACCCAGGCCCTACTCTAGATTTGTACATCTGCATTTGCTTTTTTGTTGCGTGTATGTGCAAAATTTAGCAATGTGATTCATTTACACATTGAATTTTGAAAGGTATTTGCCAGAATTTTTATTGGTAAGTTCAGTAGCTGTACTTTGCTCCTGGAACATTCTATCTCCTTTTCTCTTCACCTTTTCCTCTTACTTTACCAAAATCTTTTGTACCAAGTCCCAATAAATTGTCTATTTTTTGTTTAACCCTCCCATTATTAGGGAACTATATCTTCTCATGAGAAAACACATGTCATTTTGACCAGATAAACATTATTTTATGAAACAAGAAATCAACCTTTCTCTGACTTCTACTAAACATTATGCATTGTTTATTCTACAAGGAAAAACTAAATAAATCTAACTTATTTTCCATTTGACTGACCTGTCAATATTTTAAAATAATTTCATGTTACCACTAATTTTTGCTAAGATACATAATTTTTAACCCATTCCTAATGGGTTTTAATATTTTTGTCACTACATCCTTCCCTCAGATATATTATGTTTTTATCATCGTACAACTTTAACATTCTTTTCATTGACTAATTCATTCAAGACACTTTCGTTAAGAATCTATTAAATGCCAATGCTGGCTGTTTGAAGATAAAATAAGAAGCAAGGTCTGCAAGTCACTTCCTTTATGAGGACTAAACCTAGTAAAAGACACCTTAGCTTGATAATACTGTTATTTCTCCTGTTCTGAATGGTGAACTTCTACTAATGGATGAACTCTCTACTAATAACAGATTTTGTCACTATATGACAATAGGTCAGCTCTATATCATTTAATTTTGAGAGTATTTTTTCCACATTTTCTTATTGGTGCATTATATTTGTACATAATAGTGGGATTTGTTGTTACACATCTGTACATGCACACAATATAACAATGCAACTGGGCCAATATTTTAAAACTATTCTCAGGACTGCCAGTTTAGAAAAATGAATAAGTACTTGCTGTATATATAAAAATAATAGTGGATTTTATAAAATACACATTTTATGAAATACAATTTTCAAAATAATACCATGTATAATATTTTTGAAATTACAAAACAGTCTAAGGAGGTGTAAAAAAAGACGTAGAAGATGATGCCATTTTAAAAACTAAATAAATTGACGTTCAGAAAAAATAAATGATCTGAACAAGCTCAGAGTTGGTTATTACTCATCTTATCTTCAAAACCCTAATTTAAGGCTGTTTCTCCTTTTCTGTGCTATTTTTGAAAGAACATGACCTGTTATCATTTATTGTTTTCTCTTCTCTGGACTTCCTTTATTTTTGTTTTGTTATTTTCTTTTATCCACAATGTTTATATTAATAAAACACTCCATATGAATATAACTAAACAGTGTCATTATTAGCCAAAAATAAAATCATCATTCAACCTGCCAAGAGAAGCATGATAATGGTGTACTTTGCAAATCATATTAACAGGAACTTAGATCCCTTGATGTAACATTAGAAATTCCCCAAATCCCCACAGGTCCAATTTCAGCTATTATTGTTGTAATGCCACTGTGCTTTTAGCATTATGCATTTAGCAGGTTCATTTTCATAAGTAGGCTTTATAAAAATCCATTCAGAAGTCTTACACTCACCTATAATTTTAGCAAACAAAATGGCTTATGCAATGGCGAGATGAAAATGATTTCATGCTATTCTACTTAACGTGGGACTCATAAATAGACAAGTGTACTGAAGAGACAGTGAGGCTTTTCTATGAGGTATTTGCCATCTATTCTCTTATTTTTATTCTTAATACAAATTTGCAGCATATACATTATGTTATTAATGGGCACATCATTAGAGTGCAGGAGGTGTGTGCTTTTGGAGAGACTGAGAAACCAAGTTTGTTGAAAAGTTCTTGATTCAGATAGATTATCACCACAACTACAATTACATCAGTCAGGTATACAAGAAGTGAAAATAAAAGTGTGAAGGAAATGAATACCTTACATTATATGTACTACTTCCTGACTTAAAATAAATTAATAAGAAGCGACACAAAGGATGATGTAATTTGCTTAAGGAATTTAAAAAAGTCTGTCTGTCTGTCTCTCTTTTTTTTTGGGGGGGGGTATCAGGGTTTAAACCCAGGGGCACATAATCACTGAGCAACATTCCCATCCCTTTTTTATTTAGAGACAAGGTCTTCCAGCTCTGCTTATGGCCTCTCTTAAATTGCAGAGGCTGGCTTTGAACTCATGATCCTCCTGCTTCAGCCTCCGGAACTGTTGAGATTACAGGCATGGGCCACTACACCCATCTGACAATTAATATTTTGTCAGTAATTGAATTATTATTCTGCATTCTCTTACTCCTATATTTTATATCTTTGTATATATACACTTTATGGTTTATCAAATAGGCTGAACTCAAAGGCATTACAAGATAAAATGGCATTTTTTTAAATCAACAATCATGACCTTTGAACCACAATATTGCTGAATCACCTACAATGTTTATCCTGATGGGTTGATCCCATAGGGTAATAGAGAGGTTTTATCCAGGTGAAAATACCTCAATTAAAGAAGAGTTTCAGCTGCAAAGTTGCCATTGCATGGTAACCATTAAGCAAATCTGTTTCTCTTCTCAAAAATATTTATAAAGCAACTATCAGGCTGATAAACGATTTCTAAGTATTAAAACGCTATGTGGAGAAACACAAGTTTTGGGATGAAGCTGTATTCGCTGCTTCTACTGGCAGGAGGAGTCTGCACTAGCTGCAGGCCTCTTCAGCCCAGAACTGCTGCAGCTCTTCAGAATGGCGGGCCATGACCTCCAGTGTTGCACCAGACCCAGCCGCTCAACCTCAATTACTTCTTCTTTCAGTGTTCTTGACTTCTCTTCTTTCAAGATTCTTGTCTCCAGAATTTGAAGAATGAAATCGACAGACCAGGATGAGTGAGTGTAAGAGTAAGATTTATTGAAGAATAGAAACAGTAACAGAACTCTTCAGGTACAAGTGGAGACTTGATAGCAAGTTTTTACCCGCAGAGTGTGCTAGTCTGGGGTTTATATAATTAGGTTACCGCTATTGGTCCAAACTCAAGCTAACTAGAGTTTGAAAAAGTAATAATGCTGTTAGTTTGTCTTGTATCCCATTCAGTTTGCCTTCCTTCCATTTTATCTCGCTTGGGGAAGCGGGAGGTTCAAGTCACTGAGTTGCGCATGCTCAGTGGGATGCCTGAAGAGCTGCAGCGCTGGGGGAGTGGCCTTCTGCTGCTATCTCACCGCTCTTTGCAGGCTCAGCCACCACGGGTTGACAGGTCAGTTTTCTTGCTCACCTCTGCACTGCCTGTAGTGCCTCAGCATGGCACCCCTGCTTGCTTCCTGTTCTTCAGCCCACAGGGATGCCACTCTTAACCATTTCACCCATCCCCAGCTGCTTCTCAGCGGGGACAAGGGGGCTGGCTGCCGGGCTTGGTGGCTGGGAAGCCATGTAGTGGTTGTTGAGCTGCAGACTAGAATCCCAACTAAACTGTTCCTAAGGTATGTGATGTTCTTATTTTATATTGGGCTAACATGTTTTTGAAATGCACACTGTAAAACTTTTAGAAAGGGAAAATCAAGTTCTTTAGACATAGTTAAATATAGATATCAAACTTATATAGGGATAGGTAGATAATACATCTGCTTATAAATCTAAAGTAAATTTTGACAGTCAATGCTATTAACACTTACAGCATCAATTAAAATTGCTATTTTAAGGGCCATTTTGGGAAAGCATCCAGGTGTTTAATTATTTTATGGGTAAAATGTCAAGATAAATTGCTTTCTTGGTATACAAATGCACAATAAGACAGAATAAATGTACCCTAAGTAGACAGATTAACTTTGTGAGGAGATCAGTGTTAGCTTAAGCTTTCTCTTAATAAAGTTATGAAGAAATACTTTTAAGGAAAATAGCTACTGGCACTGTGTGTTTTAGTAATATTGAAGGCAGAATAAAGTGGCTGGCCCTGTAGTTTTCACAGTGAATTTAAATAAGTGGTATGTGCTCAAATTAGGTACTGTGTCATCAATAGCTTTCATTTTGAAAATGTAGACACTCAATCAAAATGAAGATCCATCTCAATATACTATGAATTTATAGTTAAATTTTTGTAACATATTACATTTTTAACAATTAATTTAAAATATCTTAATACAGTAAAAGATTATGACAAGTCAGCCAAGAATATAGAGGTATAGTTTCTTTCCTAGTAATTTTTAAACTCTAGCACAGATTTTAGAATCTTAGGAATTATACTGCTATAAAACTTGCTGAGAATTAAACCTCCATCACAGTGATTGATCAGAGGTGTGTGGAATTTTAACACACCTTGTGTTCAGATAATAAGGGCAACTAATCTTTAAACCAAAAAAGATAGATCTGAATGATGTAATTCATTTAACTACAAGAATAGATAGAACCATATTTATAGTTTTTGGAACTAAAATTTCCCAAAACTGAAGCAAAATTAAAAATATCCATTGTTTTCAAACACTCATGAAATATTCATAAAAATCAAAGATGATTATTAAAGTTTTGAAAAACCTTAAAAATTCCAAAACCAGATGAAACCAGGTCTACCTTTCTATTTACAATTAATTTGAAATTTAAAAAGAGCAAAAGTGAAATCAAATAATCAATGATTGAGAGATTAGATAAATAATACTATTGCATTAAGAATCAAATCAAGTCTTCCTAGTGTGTCCATAGGGGTAATATGAAGAAATGGTATGATTTAAATTCAGTGCTTAACTGCAAAACAGATAAAAAACAAATACACCATCTTGTAACATAGGTAAATGTTCAACGTATATATAGCTTTGAAAAGTGTGAGGGGTAAAATGATAAATCAGAAATGATGAAAATTGAAAACATACAATTAGATTCAATGACATTTTAACATATTAATTAATCTATAATACTTTGGAATACAAGCTTTATTTGGATGAAATAAAATATGATTACAGATAAAGTAGATTAATAATCAAAAGTTTGGGTTTGGTATAGTTATATATTATCAAACTTGAAAAACCAGGATAAACATGATGATTTTTTTAGTAATATCAACATATCAGATAAAAAGAAGGTAAAATAAATAGTAAAGCAGGTAAAGAGAAAACCTGCATTTGTACTGAGTGTCATAGCCAGGGAGTTTTATAGGCAAGGAAACTACTTATGTAAATATAATAATAAACATTTATTGGGCACCTACTCTGTGCTTAATAATATGCTGCATGTTAGAGTTATAAGAGAGAGAATAAGAATGTGAAAGGGAGAGGGAGATGTAATAATCTTTTGGAGTTTATAACTTACTAATAAGTAATATATATGAAAAATCCATAATAATGTGTGTATAATTTCCAATAATGTTAGTAATTCTGAAAAAAATGCTATTTTTGCCAAAGTTCAAAGGAAATAATCTGGCATAGAGCGATGGGCTTAAAATCATTTCTTTTCTATTTCATGAAATAGTTTGAGGAGAATTGGTATTAGTTCTTCTTTAAAGGTCTTGTAGAACTCAGCTGAGAATCCATCAGGACCTGGGCCTTTCTTGGTTGGAAGGCTCTTGATGGCATCTTCTATTTCCTTGCTTGAAATTGATCTGTTTAAGTTGTGTATGTCCTCTTGGTTCAATTTGGGTAGGTCATATGCCTCTAGAAATTTGTCAGTGTCTTCAGGGTTTTCTATTTTACTGGAGTATATATTTTCAAAATAGTTTCTAATTATCCTCTGTATTTCAGTAGTGTCTGTCATGATATTTCCTTTTTCATCACGAATTTTAGTAATTTGGGTTTTCTCCCTCCTCCTTTTCATTAGGGTGGCTAAGGGTTTGTCAATTTTGTTTATTTTTTCAAAGAACCAGCTTTTTGTTTTTTCAATATTTTGAATTGTTTCTTTTATTTCAATTTCATTGATTTCAGCCCTAATTTTGATTATCTCCTGTCTTCTACTTCTTTGGGTGTTAATTTGTTCTTCCTTTTCTAAGGCTTTGAGACCAAGAGTCAATTCATTTATTTGTTAACTTTTACTTCTTCTAATGAATGAGTTTAGTGCTATGAACTTTCCTCTTAGCACTGCCTTCATGGCATCCCGGAGATTTTGATATGTTGTGTCAGAGTTTTTATTTACCTCTAAGAATTTTTTTTATCTCTTCCTTGATGTCTTCTGTTATCCATGCATTATTCAATAGCATATTATTTAGTTTCCAGGTGATGGAGTAGTTTCTGTTTTTTAATCTGTCATTGATTTGCAATTTTATTCCATTGTGGTCAGATAGGATGCAGGGTAGAATCTCTATTTTTTTGTATTTGCGAAGACTGGCTTTGTGACATAACATATGATCTATTTTGGAAAAGGATCCATATGCAGCTGAGAAAAAAGTGTATTTGCTTGTTGATGGATGGAACACTCTATATACGTCTGTTAAGTCTAAATTATTGATAGTTTCATTGAGGTCTATGGTTTCTTTATTAAGTTTTTGTTTGAAAGATCTATCCAACGGTGAGAGCTGTGTTAAAGTCTCCAAGTATTACTGTGTTGTGGTCTATTTGAGTCTCGTATTTGAGAAGGATTTGTTTGATATATGTAGAAGCCCCATTACTTGGGGCACAGATATTTATGATTGTTATGTCTTGTTGATGTATGATTCCCTTAAGAAGTATGAAATGACTTTCTTTGTCAATTTTCACCACCTTTGATTTGAAGTCCACATTATTTGATATGAGGATGGAAACTCCTGCTTGTTTGCGGGATCCATGTGAATGATATGTTTTTTCCCACCCTTTCACTTTCAGTTTGTGGGTGTCTTTTCCTGTAAGATGAGTCTGTTGAAGACAGCATATTGTTAGGTCTTTTTTTTTTTTTGATCCAATCTGTCAGTCTATGTCTTTTAATTGGTGCATTTAGGCCATTTACATTCAGGGTTATTATTGAGATATGATTTGTAATTCCGGTCATCTTGGTTTGTTTTTGGTTTTCACCTTAAGTTGTTTTCTCTTTTGAATGGTCTTTCCTTTAGTGTAGTTCCTCTCTTTGTAAATTTTCATTGTTGGTTATCATTTCTTCCTTGTGGAATATTTTGCTAAGAATGCTGTGTAGAGCAGGCTTTCTTGCTATAAATTCTTTTAACTTTTGTTTATCATGGAAGGTCTTTATTTTGTCATCAAATCTGAAGCTCAATTTTGCTGGATATAGGATTCTTGGTTGGCATCCATTGTCTTTCAGTTTTTCAAACTAAAAAGCTGCTTCTCAGCAAAAGAAATAATCAATGAAGTGAACAGAGAGCTGACATTCTGGGAACAAATCTTTGCCACACACACATCTGATAGAGCACTCATCTCCAGGATATATAAAGAACTCAAGAAGCTTAACACCAAAAAAACTAACAACCCAATCAATAAATGGGCCAAAGAGCTGAACACAAACTTCACAGA